>JAAAQI020139138.1:0-12312 GCA_011800005.2 Stichodactyla mertensii
ATATATGCTCCTTTTTTACCAAATTTCAGCCTGGGTGTTCTTAATCCACATGTTCTTGTATGCGGGTTTTTACTGTAGCTCATGTATGGACTGAGCAAGCAAGGTTAATAATTGTATAATTATGTAATTATATGACAAGCAAATGCAAAAATACGTCTGTTGGTCTGTACCTCAAATTGGCCAATGACAGTGTGTGAAATTATCTTGCCATATGATAAAAGATATTACAGACAGAGAGGATAGTTTCACAGTCAGGTTTCAGAAATGATATAACATGACTGAAAATATTTACTAAAGAATTGAAGAAGCACATAGGGGCTTCACCCCCACCCCCACCCCCTCTGGTAGCACTCCTAATACTATGCCATTCATGCTGTCTGTGTGTCAGACTATTCTCATTATCTTTTACAACATGCATCTACTCACCCTGACCATCTTGATCAATAGGTCTCCATGAACCATCTTCATAAAATGCAATCTCTTTACAATGAGCACTGTCAAGAATCTCTCGAAACAACCTGTAAGTTCATAATATTTGAATGCTGTTAGGAATAAGACTCTAATAGCACTATGTGTAGGTTGTCGGCCAAACACAAACACCACACCAATAACCTACTCACACCCAAGTAGCAATGCTTGCTAACAGACCTTGGGTATAATGTTTTCCAATTTCAGGTCATGTGTCAATCCCTTGGGTATTATTTCTTTGTTTCTTGGAAACATGTTAAATATGGATGAGCTTCAAAGAGTCTTATTCCCAAGAGGATGATACATGTTCTGAAATGGGAAAACATCATGCCCAACAGGGGCAGATTTAGGATTTGAGATGAGAGCATGATGTTCCAAGATAAGAGTGATGTGGGTGGGGGGTGTCGTGGGGGGACACGGACACCCTGTGACCACCCCCTAGATCTGCCACAGCCCAAACTAAATATGTCTATTACTGTTAAAATATGATTGCCAGACATTTTTGGTTATCTACTACATTTTTGGCAACCTACTAATGCAGAGAACATACCCGTCAAGAAAGAGATCTTTGTAGAGTGCCTTTTTATCACAAACAGGACATACCCAGGTTGTTTTTCTACAAAAAGGAAACATTCCATGCAAAAAAACCTTGCTATTACAGACATAAGGTTACAGGGTAATGAATGGGAAATGTATGGTACTGACTTACAGCATGTGCATGCTGTGGCGTGCAGCAACACTGAAATGGCTTCCCATGGTTTTCATGTGAATCATCTGATCACAATGAGTTGTTACCGTTACAGTGTGAAGTACAGTACTGCTATACAACTTCTACTTCTACTTCTACTTTATTAATTGATAAAGCATATCAACGCATCACATCAATATAAATAAATACAATGAAGATAAATAAGAATATAAATAATAAATGGATAATAATGATAAGAATTAAAATTGTATATATATACATAAATATAATAAATATTTACTGCTAAGGATTTAACAAAGTGTTTCTCACTAATCTTCTCTATCATGATGACCAGTATCTCAAGCATTGCTAGTTGTTACCTTTATCATCATCATGTTCTATGTCCATTCCTGGAGGAAGAAAAGTAAGAAATATACATAAACATGAACTTACCTTTCATTCATTTGAAGATAAAGAGCTAAATCAAAACACTGTAAGTGATTACATGTCATTGCTCTGCAAAACAAAATTAAAAATGGACAATACATTAATATTAATGGCATAAAATTACTAAAACTGTAAAACTTTGAATAAATGAAGTTATCCTAACCTGCATGGTAGAGTCATCCTTGTTTTTCCCAGCTACGGGTGAAAAGAAAACCAAGTTAAAAATTATCAAGTGTTTGTAAATCTCGGAGCTTAAAATAACGGCCAGACATCGGACAATGTCTGGCCAAAACTGCCTGATGTCCGGAAGTTTTTTTAAGTCCTGGTCATGCTTATTATTTTGGCCAGACAAAATGTCCGGAGTCAGAGTTGCGGTTACTTTAAGCCCTGATTCTAAAATCTTGATGGAAAAATCCAAATATTAGGTATGATGCTGTATGCTACATGATTTTGTGCTGGCAATGTTGTTGGGATTGAGAAATCAAATCCTTCCTTTATCCAGGTATTTTGTTTCACTCATGGGTACTGAATTTGCCCAATACATTACTTACTGGACAAAGAAGTGTTACTCTAAGACTTGTGGTAGCAACCTCACTGTCTGGGTCGTGAGCTAGTTTTTCCTTGACTGCAAAAGCCAAACCATTAAATATCATTGTGATATTCGCACGTGTTATCTCTTACATGTACATGGACATTTTATGACTTATGAGGATTGTGAACACTTACTTAATGCTCTTGAATGATCGGGATTCCTGTATCCTCTAGCTTTTAGTTTCTGCATTAAACAACTGGACGTAACTTGCCTTACTTGTCGGATTATTACAACGTGCCGCTGTAAAAGAAAACATGCTATTAATACACAAGGTTTTATAAAATGCCAAGAAATACCACCATTTGCATCTAGGCACAAACACCGGACATCAAGACAAAGTTCTAATTGGCCCCTGAAACTTGTAAGCATGTCAAAGTTTGGCAATTACAATGGTGAATTGGTATCACTGATGTTGGTTGCATTTCAAACATTTTCTTGATATTAAGGTGATTAATATTTTTTTTCCACACAGTTACAGCTCCTGCAGCCAAACTTACTGCTCCGTTTTCCTTTGGACAATACCACCAAGGATGAGAGGGGGATTCTGGTATCTGAACAGCCCAGAATCTCCATGCAACCTGCCTAGGCTCTGCACCCTTGAGAGGTCACTCCAATGTCGCTGTCCACACATACTGTACAAGCTTATTTTGTAGATGTATAGCCATAACTGTGGCTTGGCTCTATATTGTGGTGAAAAGAAATATCAGAACAGAACCATACCTGCCCATTTCTGGGGGTCCAAGTAATGTGAACATGATTAGGAACAGTGGAAGATAACCGACAGAAAGATGTGATATTAATGGGCCGACTAGGACGTTTTGCTTCTGTGCTACCAGGAGGAACATAACCCTGAAAAAATGAAAAAGATTACAATGTTAACCCATGGCATGATTTTAACGAAGGTATATACCATCAGGAATGGTAACATGAAACCAAAGCATGACCTGTAAGACAGAGAAGGAAAGGTCTAATGAGAATCTAAATTGCAAAAAAGCCTCTTGATGCAGAATGCTCTTCCTTTGCTACATGTATATCTGAGGCCCAGTTCAGACGTTGAACTTCTGCTGTATCAAATCTAATGGCTGTATTTGTACATGACAACTGTGATATATGAACCTACTGAATTTGACAGATTTGATTAGAGTAGCAGAAAATTAAATTTGACTAAGTAAGTCACACGAAACAACCAAAGTTTGGCATTTGATTTAAACACAGAACTTTCATTGCATCAACCAAAAAGACAAAATCATAAAAGCCCAACATTACAATAGCTTGCTCATGTTGAGCTTATCGTGAGCTGCAGAACTAAAAGCAAAGTTTGAATCTGACAACAAACTTAATGGATTTCAGTTGACCTTAAAGTTTGATGCCTGAACTGGGCCTAAAGAGTCCTTAAAGCTTAAGTTAAACAGATAAGAAAAAGAAAACAGATTTATAACATCATTAAGAACTGTCACATCTCATTAGCTAAGATGATATCACAGAAAAGATGCTAGAGTCTGGTGTCCTGCATCTGAATGTGTTTATAATGATGCATTATTACTCACAGGTAAAGGACATATCTTTCCATTGACTTTGACACATAAAGATGCTGGAAAATTATCTTCTTGTTCACAACTTGTTTCAAACAAACAAAATCTACAGCATTGACAAAAATAAAAAAAGGATGTGAAGTTACCTATTACCATGACAACAACAGACGTCTTTTAGGGCACTGTTTTTCCCTATCAAATCACATGCCATTCCTCAAGAATTAGATTGTCTTAAGAATTAAAGAATCAAGACTCAAGGGAATGACAACATGAGGTCTGAAATTGGAAAATATTACACATATGTAATATATATCATATATTACAGACATATCATATAACATAATAATTTTACATACCTTAATTGTACTTGAACAGTATATTCATTTTTCGAGTTGGGTCGAGTATCTCTGTTAACAAATCAACAGAATGAAATTTAGTTGATCAACATGTTTCAAATAATATAAGATTTTCACTTCTCAAATTCCTGAATAATTAATGAGGAAAAAACAGAAGTAAATCACTACCGTGACGGTGGTTTGGATATGTGATCCTAATTAGCATAAAACTTCACCAACTTTCACTTTGATTTTCTCCTAGAATTATTCATGAATTTGAGAAGCTAGATCAAACACTTGAAAGAGTGTTTCATTCTCTATCCAAATACCTTGAAGTTGGTTAAAAAACTTGGCTGCGTCTCGGTTTTTTTCAACCTACTTCTTGGTGTTTGGATATCGGATGAAACACTCTTTACTGTATTTGATCTATTACTTCTCAAACTCATGAATAATTAATGAGGAGAAAACAAAAGAATTAATCACTACTGGTAATTGAGTACCTGATCTTAATTAGCATGAAATTTGACCAACTCTTGCTTTGATTTTCTCCTATGATTATTCAAACACTTGGAACGGAGTGTTTTATCATCTATACAAACACCTCAAGGTGGATTAGAAAACTCAGCTGTGCCTTGTTTTTTCAACCCACTTCTCACTGCTTGGATATGTGCCAAGTTTTTAACTGACTTTGAGGTGTTTAGATAGAGGATGAAACACTCTTTCCCATGTTTGAATCTATTACTTGAAAAGTGTGCAGACAGACCAAAGATCAAGTTTTTCTTTAAAGTGCTGATGCTCAAGTACAGTAACATTAGTGACACATTAGCAGCCATGTGGAAAGAATTCAATAAAAGATTCTTTTTTAATCTTAGTTTAGTGTATCTTGCAATATGGTAACCATGCCTTTGGTATTTTGTTCTTTTTAGATCACAAACCAGCATTCAGTACTTACCTAGAAGTAGTAATAAGGTTCACCTGTCTAGGGGTAAGGTGAAAAACAACATAAGATTCTTGATATTGAGACATACCTCGTGGAACTGAAAGTCAATCATACAAAAACAAAATTAAATCTACTGGACACAGGAAGCAAAAACAAGAATGGCTGTAAACATTTTTTTAATTCTATAAGGGGCGACATACCATAAAGACATTAATAGCTAATCCATCTTTCTCTTGTGTCAGCCAAGTAAAGTAAACAATATGCTTTTGCCCATCAAGTCTCACATTCAAGCACTTAAGGTAATTCCCTTATTTTGCCTCGTGCGCACTCTACTACGCATAACACTGTGATTGACTTCAACCATGTGCACTCAAGCTTATCAAACTCTTCCCAGTCTTCCCTTGGAAAAGTGTGGGTTTTTTACCATTTCACAATGTCTTTGTCAAAATTAATCAAAGAAGAGAATGGTGACACCCATTTTTTATTAGAGATTTTCAATAAACTCAGCATTGTGTATTATACATCAATATATCAAGGAAAGTTTATTGAATAAATTTTCAAATATTTTGATGAGAATAGTTGAAGTGTGCTATTTCTGGACGTTTGTAGAGACGCACATACTTGCACATTTCACGAATATTTTTTAAACAAACAGTTATTCAATTACTTTGATAGATTTAATAGTATAGCTTAACTAGTAAAGTTGGAAGTATAGGTAGTTTTTGTTGTAAGGAAGCACTTTAAACCAAAAATAAAGGTTTTTTTTATCTGCTACTGATGACTCAACAGAATCCCAATCAAACTTTAACTTACAGGTAAGCTTCATTTTCTTTTTGATTTTGGTGTATAAACTAATTAATCAAGTTTTGGCAGGAATATGAGGCACATGGTATGCGTGGCTAACATGTGAGCTCAATGAAAACAATATAAATTTCAATTCAACAAATGGAATTAGGCGTTCAATTCCATAACTCTTATAGCAAAATACCTGGAAAATAACAAATTATGCCATGAATTTTCAAAATTAAAAATGAATCCTAATAGATGAAAATAGTACCTTTTCAAAGAGTTTTGAAAAAAGCCTGGAAAATTTCAAGTTATTAAACTGCGTAAAAATAAAAAAAGGCATGCAAATACGAATCTCTAAAAGTAAAACAAAATTTAAAATTTAGAAAATAGCTGAATTTAGATTATCAATAACCGATTTTTGATAAAAACATCAATTGCCACTTTCTTTCACTGATTAAGGATTTATAGAATTTAAAAAATATCTATAACATTAAATAAAACAGCATAGATGAAACATTTACATCTATATTTTTTATAACATTCTTGTTTCTAGACCAGCAATTCATCGTATCATTCCATATCAAAATCATAAATCTGACAGGAACGGAAGAATCATAAAGGAAAATGCTTATCACTTCAAACAATTTCTTTTTGATTGAAAAGATAAGAGTTAACTTTAGAAGATCTTGAAAATTTAGTTAACATTTGGAAGATTTTAAAGCGATAACAATGTTTTGTCCATGCTATTACTTTGGCATATGAGAATTTCCTTGTTTACAAAATCATCATTTTTCCTCTTTTACGGAAATCTTATCTAACATAATGATTAACCAACTCCATGAAGTAAACATTCCAAATCCATTTACACTTTCAGAAATGTGAAGGGAGGATCTTAGGATTACTATTTACGAATATAACAATAAAAATTGAGTACGGGACTTCTTATGAACCTTATTAAAGATTTCGACGATTCAAAAACAAAGTTAGAGTAGCAAGAAATTATTTTCTATTGACGTAAAACTTTAGTTTTGTAGTCTGTGTCACAAGCGACAAACCAAGACGTTGTGTTTTTTTATTCAAATTTGACATTTTCGGCAGCATTTGTTACCCCTTGAATTACAGTTTCATTTGATCCGTTAAAGACAATAACAATGATTCTTACCTAGGCTAGTAGGACGTACTAAGTCGTCTATATATTCGAAAAACGGTAGAGAAACAAGACGGACATCAGGATGAATAGGAATACCGTTTGGAGGTTCGCGACCTCGTACAGGAACACTTTGGGGTACGATACAAATTCTTCCAGCCGCAGGAGCCCTCGGTGGAGAAGACGATAACTTTCTAGGATACCTCTGACGGTATAATTCTTTAATTTTGGCTCGTATTTGGTAGTTGCTTTCGCATTTTAATAACTGTAAAGCGCGCCCCATAAGTTCGTGTTTGCGACCGGATTTTGACCGACCAGCAAAGCCCAACAGAACTTGAAGCTCTGACACGCGAAATCCCATCAACATGTGCTGAAATTTAGAAGATGAATTATATTAAATATTTACTATAGTCTGGAGTTGGAAAAAAGAGTATTCAATGGGATTTTCAGGGTTATTTCTTACCCGTAATTCCGCTACTTCGTCCATCTTTCACTTTTTCAATCAAGTAATCAACGGTTTCTGCACATGCGCATAAACTGGTTATTCAACAGTCCCTTATTCATTAACTCGTCCACGGTAAACAAAGGGTGCACGAAACCAAAAGAAACTTTTTTATCCAAACCTAAATTCCGTTACAAAATTACTAGCACCCTTATAAGAAAAATAAGTTTATTGGCGTGCATCTACGCGTATGAATTCACAGTTTTTTTTTCCCTCAGAGGCACTTCTTAACGACCTCAAGGTCCATTGAAGCGGACTCTCGGTCATGTGATGCTGCCGGCATTTCTATTTTTAGAATGGACGGATTGCGTAACTACCTACGCAGTTGCGCCCGATATAAGATTAGCGAACACCTCCCACTGCAAACACCCACGGTTTTGTTCTTTCTTGTACCAAAAATAATAATAAAAATGTAAAAGTTAGGTTTGAAAACTACCGAACAAACCAACAAAAGAAGACCAAAGATTAAGAACGCGTTTCTGAACGGAGTAGCCTGAGAAAACAGACGTCTTTAGGACCGGCTAGAAGGTTTTCTCAGGCTACAAACGGAGGAAGATAGCAGCGGAAATCAAAACTGAAAGTTTATTTTTAATTCACTTTCCTAAAAGCAAGGGGGTGGACAAAACCAAATCCTTCTTTTTGCTTCAATGCGTGGTATAATTTGTGGGGAAACTTAGACAATTTCTTCATTAAATGAAATTGTATTCTTAATAGGCTATATTTGATTTCAGCCAATTACAACGCGTTTCACATAACTTTTGACATGCGAGTTCCGAAGTTCGTTCGCAAATTCCGAAGTTCAAGTCATACTTTGGAAGTTCACAACGAACTTCGAACTTACTCTTCCCGCGCAAGAAGAAGGGCATTGCTTTGTCTAACGATGGCTTCAGACTAAAAAGGAAGTACAATTTTCAAAAAAGACTGAATATCTTACGAACTTACGCGTGAAGTAGGTTCGAAGTTCGTCAGCCGTGACCAGGTTCATTGTGAACTTCCATAGTACAACTTGAACTTCGCCTTCCGAACGAACTTCGGACGTCGCATGTCAAAAATTATGTCAAACGCACTGTAACTGCTGGCAACTTTCTTTCATACTATTTGTATGGAAACGGATTTTACACTAAAAGTTTTTTCCTTCGCGTCCATCGCTTTCTCTTACTAAGTAGCGATTTTCACTGCTAACACAAGAATCGTAGAGTGAGGTAAATTTTGAAACGTAACAAATTATTATTTGGAAAAACACCCAGTAACTTTAGTCCACGAAACTTTACTGATATTCTTTTATTATTATTATTATTTTTATACATCTACAATTCTTTTAGAAGAGGCGATGAATATTATAATAAATGAAAATGAAACTTGACCTGTGCGATTTGTTTTGTCTACTGTTTTTTCGTCTGAGGAACAAATACAGTGTCTTTAGATTGGCTATGGATTGGTGTATCTGACTTCTGGCCATCATAAGCCACTATTTTCTGATATCTTTTTCTTGCTTTTGATCGTATCACACTTGAAGCACTCGGAGCAGTATTACCGCTGTCTAAAGATCTTAAAGTACCACTTCCAAGCCCTCGTAACTTGTCATGGATACCAGCATTTACCTGGAAATCAAGAATTATGATGGTTTTAACGATAAAGAGATAAATAGAAATAGATGTATCATTTACTCACCGGTTCTGTGCGCCCAGAGCCTTCTTTACCAAGCCCTTCACCATCTTTCCAGCCCATTTTTTCCAGCATTTTACGTCCTTTATTGTCCGAGCTTATTGGTCTAAAATAAAAAGAGTGACACCAGAAAAATCTTCGCTTTGTTACTTGTTTTCTTTGTTTCATTTTCCCTCTCGCTCGACAGGGAAATAACTCAGTTCATATAACGAGTTGCTTTTGTTATGGGAGGGGTGGGGCGGGGCTCTTTTGTACAACAAATGCTCATCTCCCCCCCCCCGGAATAACTACCGGCACAAACTAACCTGTGCACGGATGCTGGAGGTGCATCCGGTAATTCCACTGGTACATCACTTCCAACCTTGACTCGCCTAAAGAGAAAAGAATGGAGCCAATTATCGCCTCCGTCACAGTATTAACCAATCAATGCTGGGAACGAATTTTCTTTGAATTGATTGGCTACGTGGGATTTCCTAAAAATAGGTTACGCTGAAACAGGATTTATCAATGACAATAGACGCCTGTGAATATGGCACTTGTTGTAGAAAAAAAGGCTTTGGATAAGATCTTGAGGATCAAATGCCTTTAAATTAATGTGTGGATATTGATCACCTTAGTTCCGCGCGATCTCTGTACTTTCGTTTGTTGGGAACCTCTAATTCGTCTTCATACGCTTCTTTCTAAAAAAAAGTTGCTTAAAAATATAAGTGTTCCTGTTACAGTACCAATCACATTAAAGAAATGAAAGTAATTTCCCACGTTTCGTGGATAAAGAAACACATACTCAACGGAATGACATGTACAAACCTCTAAACCATATGCTTTTTTGAGAGTTTTTAGGAGCTTCTTTCTTTTGTCTTCAGAACTTAAGTTTCCTTGGGTAATGTGGCTGTCTGAAACTAAGAGAAAAGAAGAGAAAAAAATGTGATTTAGATACATCAAAAGCATCACCATCACCATCAGCACTATCATGATTGTCATCATGTCTTACCCTCGTCATTCTGTGTCACTGATAACTTTGCTTGAACCAAACCTGGTTCACAGTTGTCACATGTCTCATTCCCTTGGTGGATATGAATAGCAAGGGTTGTCCCTCCAACTGTTAGTCTGTCATCGTGAGTTAAGACACATGGCTGACTTTCTTCATTACTCTGCATTAGAAAGATTAAAGGTAATATAGGTTTTGCATAAACTCATGAGAAAACTTAGAAAAATTAATGGATTCTAGGAGATACTTAGTCTTGTTATACTGTATACTTCATTTTCCTTTTTCTTCCCATTATTTCATTTCATTTTTTGATTGTCTTTCTCCTTTTAACTACCTTCCCTCACCCCTTCACATCCTTCAAGCTCTCTCCCTTCTTCCTGCTTCTTCTAGCCTCCTTCCCTTTAGACAGTGACCAATTCCTAAAGTTTACACTTCTTTGGTCACCACACACACATCTATATGGTACTACCATTGTATTGTGTATTTATATGTATATTTCAATTTGTTTATAACAACTCACTTCTTTCCTGTCATGTAATATTCTGTGTGTAAATTGAATAAAGTCTTTGCATCAATTAGACCTCCAAAGTCGCAGTGCATTGAACTCAAATATTGTATCATCTTATAACAATACCTGACCAAGCCGCTGTCCATTTAAGAAAGAACCATTCCTACTTGCCAAGTCATTGATGAAATATTGTCTTCTTTCTTGGTCATATGAGATTCTGCAGTGACACTGAAAAATATAACTACAGAATGAGCATGAAATCTCTCTTAGTAACTCAGATAAGGGCTCCAGCAGTTCTGTGCATGAGTTGCCCAAATTTTTATCACTGCACTGGATTTTTTCTGCCAAACTAGCTTTTGCACACCTTATTTGGTAAAACCAGACAGCTTCTCATGGAAATATGTATGCAAATACATTAAAAGTGGCTATACTTTTGTGCCGTAACAGGACGAAGAAAGGAATAATTATTACCTTACTAATGGATACATCAGGTATTCTTATTCCGTGCCCAACATCTTTTTCTCTAAAAAGAACAAAATAATCAAAATGGCAATTAGACAAAAAGAACAGACAGTGCAATAGATCAGAGGCAAAAGCCACAGGTAATCCATGAAAGGTATGCACACACATGT
The DNA here is from genome assembly GCA_011800005.2 of Stichodactyla mertensii. Classification (NCBI taxonomy): domain Eukaryota; kingdom Metazoa; phylum Cnidaria; class Anthozoa; order Actiniaria; family Stichodactylidae; genus Stichodactyla; species Stichodactyla mertensii. The sequence goes on from JAAAQI020139138.1 coordinate 11,234, forward strand.
TGAGAGATGGTGGTTTCAAACAGATTTAGCAACAAAAAAGAAATTTCAAAACAACAGTAGTAACAATATTGCTTGTTCACGTTCTATTTATCATAACAAGAAGTTTAATTCTGCTTTGGAAAGAAACAAACTAACGAGCAAAATATGATAATAAATTTTTACACTGTGACATAAGTATTTAAATAATCCTTTTCTTAAGTTACCTTCCCAGCGTCCCACCAGTACATGTGATGATAAACAAGGTTCCAATCTTTAACTTGTCAGAATCTGTTACTATGGCTCGTATACATGGTGCAACCTTGTGAACACTCTCTTCATTTCTGCTGTCATCATCACTATCATCCTCATCCTCATCATCAGTACTTATGATTTCTCCAGAACTGCACTCTTCATCTGAGCTTGATTTTATTTCAATAACTGTTGGTTTACTTGATTTTAACTTCTTTTTCTTCTTTGAATGCTTATCTTGTTGGTCATTACTGTTATCTTTATTGTCTTCAAGAGGTAATTCAACTTGGGAATGAAATTCATAACTTTTACTGGCTTCATTGTAGAAATAATATGTCCCAGTCTGGTTGTTGTAATAAAGGCAACTATTCTGTTATTTTACAAAATAGACTTCTGTTAATAAAATGAAGTGTACTTTTAAGACAACTAGCACAACTTAGAATCAATTCTCAGACTAGGGGAATGGTCAGAAAGTGGGGGAGGGCATTGACCATACATATTCAATTATTGAAAGGCAAAAAAATGGTGACCCACCCTAGTTTTAAGCCCAATGTGATATGACTCACCCAGATGTAATGACTCAAAAAATGATAAGCCAGCCCTAATGAGTGGCTTATTTTTTTTCATGAACCACCCCTTATTTGAGGCTAAAAAAGTGATCCATCCCCCTTTTGCTTTTTAACTATAATAAAGGAAACTTTTTCTTTTTCCCTCAATAATAGTCTTCTGTCCTTCCTCCCTGGCTTTTCTGTCCCATCCACTTCCCATAATGTATAGGTAAGGTGGATGAGAAACTAGAATTTTTGACACCTTGTAGCTTCTTTATTTTCCCCCTCCCCCTCCCCCTCCCC
>JAAAQI020139149.1:0-12309 GCA_011800005.2 Stichodactyla mertensii
TTACTTTACTCTTTTACTCCGACGAAGGGCGAAAGCTCGAAACGTCAGTAAAGTTAAGTATATTTCTCTTTTTTTCATGGTGTTACAAATTTCCTTTTATTGGTTATTGCCCTCTTACACAGTGAAACTTTAAGCTAAAACCTGGTGGAATATGCAACTGTTGTAAGATATGTTTCACCAGGGTGTGTGCACAGTGTGTTGTGAAAGTACTTGATTTGCAATACAATTTTCAATTTCAATTTTCAATTTGTTTATATTTAATACAAGTTTGAGCTGAACAAGTACAACTACTTTCTACTTTTTATCTGAAACCTGTGTTGTGAAAAGTTTTGCAAGACCATTGCACTGTGCAATACTCAGGTAAAACTTTCTCACAAGGCTGTTGTATACAAGTTTCGGATATAAGTTTCACTATATGGCAGGGCCTTTACTTATTCATAATGTTTTGCAAGGTCAATGCACATAAATTTCAGGTCAAGCTTTCCTCATAACAGGGTCTTTAAAAAGGCTATTAAGCTGTCTAGTGTTTTACCAATTCATTGATATTAATGTTTACATTGTTTTTCTGTAGCTTTATGGTGGCATCTATGCTCATGACAACCTATGGTATAGATGTAGAATACTTGAAAACTTGGATGATAGTAAGGTAAAGAATGATTGCATAAGTGAGTGTTTATAACAGAACAACTGGAACAATGAAGATGTATGATGAGATAGAGTAGATTTTGTATGACTGTGAAAAAGTCGTGACACGAACATGGCGCGGACACGGTCAAGGTGCAGCAAGGAACTTCAAAATTCTAGAAAACATCATGGTCGCAGCAAGGCATGCTTACGGCACTGACTGTGCTGCGACTTTTTCACAGTCATACGAAATCTGCTCTATGGAACAAGGTTTTTTTCCACTGCCCAAGAGCATAGCGAACAAGCCATAAAAAGTAGAATAAAACAAGGTTCCATAACTTATGGACTGAGCGAGCAAGGTAAATAAGATGTTTATTATATGGCAAGGCGAATACAAAAATATGATTAGTGGTCCGTACTGTAAATTATGGACCAATGATGCCAATACTTTGCCACATAAGGGGTTATTGACCAAGCTTGTTCAGTCCAGATGCATGGGGAGACATGGGTCAAGTTTTTTTTTTTCATGTTTATATAGACTGAGCCCATAGGGCAAGGTCCATAGACACAAAAATAAAACGAGACCAATATCTCCCCATCTGGACTGAACAAGCTTATGGTCAATAAATGGTTTATTATAGGCATGACAAACAAAATTGTAATTTTTGCTGAAAGGTTCGTAACTTTTGCTGAGAGGTCCAGATGAATCAAACTGTTCAATTTTCATCCACAACGGCTTGCCATGTGATTTTAATTTTTATTATTGAATCACATTGACAAAAGGTATTCTGTTTCATAGGTCAAGGTTCACTTTGTGGATTTTGGGAACACAGAGGTGATCAGCCAGAGAGAAGTGGTTTGCTTATCCCCTGAATTATACTCACATCCACCTTATGCAAAACAGTATAAGTTGAATGGCGTGAATGATCCCAAAGATCCAAATTCTGAAGATTTCACTAAGGTATGGAATCGATTCCTTTAGATTCCTCCTCCCATTTCAGACTATGTGTCATCCTCTTGGGAATGAGATTGAACTTTTTAAGGTTCATACATATTAAGGTATCTTCTCTAGAATTTCTGAGAAACAAAGAAATAAAACCCAAGGGAATGACACATGGTCTACAATGGGAAAACATTATACCCAATGTAAAAAGGTCTATTTTTGTCTCTTCTTCTTACTATCACTAGTTTTACACAATCATTATCTATTACTGCCATTTGCAAGCAACTGTGAAGTGTGACATGCCAAACTAGTTTATAAGTTATATCTCAGATGTTTGACATTAATAACTATCAAGTTTGATGTGTGAAACTTTTGTTATGTTGCCAACAAATAACATTGAATTTTCAAGGTTTTAAGGTTTATTTCAGAAGTTTCGAGATATTGTATGAAGTACAGTATAGTATATATTTTAAAGTAAATACAGTAACTCAGTAACTGGTTTTAAATCCATTGTGTTTTTCACAAAATATCTTAAAACTTATAGGACAGAGTTAAAAAACTTTGTACATTTCACTAATTAGTTTGTCGGCACCATCAATGAAGTTTCTCATGCCAAACTTGACAGTTTTTTGCTTTAAATGTCTGAGATAGAACTTATAAAAACTAGTTTGGCACATCACACTTCACAGTTGCCTGCAAATCAGGAAGTAATTTTTAAGAAAATAGAATGCCAAACCAAAAGGTCAAGTGTTTTCCATTTGTATCAGGGTGTGAAGCTTCTATCACATCTCACAGCTGACAAAAACCTAACTGCTAGAAAAAGTGGTACATACAAGTCTGCAACAAGTAAGCAAGATAACAATAAAAACAGTTGTTTGAATAGGATAACTCACTTTAATCTAGAGCCTGGTTAAAAATATGGTATACAGTCTATTTCAAAAAAAGGTTGTTGGTCAGAGATCTGAAATCTGAGAGAGAGAGAATTTGAGGGCATGAGATGTGAATTTACTTTGAATCAAATTATGTTTTATCCTTTAGTAGTTTGCATATCAGTAAATAACTAAATACAATATCACCTTTGAGCAATGACTTGTGCTGGCAAATTAGCTGGTTGACAGATTAATTCAGATCACCAGCTGAAAACCTTTTTTGATGTAGGTGTATCTTCAGTAAGGCTACATGTAATATTTTGTGATGATGTACATGTTTTTGGCTTGCTCTATGCCTCCAATTCATGTAGAATTCCTTGAACGTGGAGAATAAAGGCTCAGACACATGAGGTGACATTGCTTGCAACACTAGGGAAGTTCTATCTGTGCCCACCCATAAAAGTAGAACTTGTTTCTACTTGTGGGACATTGCTGGTGACTTGCTGCTAACAGTTACATGGACAGACACATGATGTTCATTTACCTGTTGCAAGCAGTGTTGCATTATATCTGAGCCTAAAGAGTTTTAGATTAATTAGATTAACCACTATCCAATTGGCTCAGTTGGAAGAGTGTTGATCTGTTGTGCAGGAGGTTGTGGGTTTGAGCCCAGTGGTCAGAGCAACACTCAGGGTCTTAAAATAACTGAGAAGATTAGGTGCTGCCTTTGTAATAATATTTGCAAATAGTTAGGCCTTCATGTGGCTTGGATGATCCCGTTAATGGCTGTCCCATGCATTTGATTATATTCATATACAGTAGAATTCTTATGATATTGTTACTGTAGATGCTATGAGATTCAAGGAGAATTCATTGGAGGACTCTGGTATTCCATATGGAATTTCACTCGAAAAATGATATTGCACTTGTCGCTTCACAACTCGTGCAATATTGTTTTTCTCGTGAAATTCAATGAGGAATTCCAGAGTCCTCCAATGAATTCTCCTATAGAATTTGCACATTATAAAATAATGTTAAACATGTAATCACACAATTCTCCATGTTACAGGAGCATGTCCTGTTGACCTTCTTTACTTACAAGACAACCAGCTAATTACTCTTAACCAAGAAATGATCAAAGCCGGTTTTTCGGAGTCTCAAGTACTAGAAGAGAAGCCCTTAACATCAGAGGCTATGAAGAAACCTGAAGCTAGTCCTTATCAAACACCTGTGACAAGTAGTATGCGGGTTCTAAGCAGTACAGATTATACTCCTCTTAGGAGGCCATCAGTAAAAGAACCACAGGTATTATGCAGTGTTTAATACGTCAATAGCTTGCTTTCATACAATCCTTTTCAAACTCCTTAATAATTAACAAGGAGAAAACAGTGAGGTGGCTGGATATTGGATGACACATTTCCAGTATTTTGTTTTGGCTCAATCGCATCAAATTTGAGGGGCACTTTGCATGAACACAATTTTTGATTTCTCATGAAGGGACGTGTGCAGTGTTTATGCAAAATGACCTTCCTTCAAAGCCAACAACAAGAAACCCATGTTTTTTGATGCAGTCTGAGGACTAAGTTGATACAAAAACCCTGCATTTTTATGAAGAAGACATAAAATTGTATTTTTAATAATTTTTTTAGGAAGCAAAGATACAGGAGCTTGAAGAAACTGTAAAGGTTTGTCACAAGCTGATAATACTTTGAATTATGAACTCTTACAGAATTCTTAGAGAGGGATTGCAGGGCTTGAATAGTGGGCTATCAATGGCCAAAATGCAGGCTAAATATTACTTATGGCAAGGGGAAACGATTCCAAAGTGACAAATTTTAATGAGGTGTGACTAGCTTATTTGCTCTGCCAAGAAAAAGACCAATTTCTTTCTTTCTAGTTTGGTCAATTTTGCTCATACATAAGCATTTTTAGCTGGTTCTTCATTGTTGCTAGATAATTTTCTTGGCAATTTCTTCTCAGTTCCCCTCTATTGCCAAACACAAAGCATTATTATTTGGGATGTGAAAATGGTGCATATTATTTTTCTACTGTGACTGTATCTTAATTATTTTTAGAGCCAAAGTAAAACCATAGAAACTCTGAAGCAGATGTGCCAACAGCTTGAGCATAGCAAAAAACTGGAACTTGATGACAGAGAAAGAAAATTCAAGGAGCAGCTAGAACAGGCCAATAACCAGTTAAATCATGCGGTCTCTACAAAGGTAAGTTAGAATTATTCTGCCGTCCATGGGTGGTGTGCACTGTTTTGTGAAATACTGGGTATTCTGCCTTAGATTGAAACCTAGCTCTGTATTGAATGACCCACATGTTTCACAAGAACAAAAATCCTTGTCAAGTCTATGCTAATTAGTATTTTAAGTTTGTGGGAAAAGTTGTTAATCAGTCATCCTTCTAGTCTTATCATCAAACAAAGATGAAAATTAGTTCAAAAGTAGAATACAAAGGCTTATAATAAAAACTCTTGCTTTTTCTTTATGTAGGGATTTATAAAACCTGACAATTTTTCACAATTTACAGGTGACCCAGCTTCTTTCCAAGGTCCATGATCTCAGGAAAATAAGGTAAAAATAAAGAATATCATTGCATTGTATGAATAATTTAATGGTTATCCACATTAATTTTAATGTGTTTGCATACTTTTATGCACAGGCTCTTTGTTGCCAAAAGAGCTTTTTGTGTCTTAGTTGGTTAGTCAAACCAGCTTCTCATTGAATTGTGTAGGTGCGACAGATGGGTTTCTGAGTGTAAAAGTATGCAAATCCAAAGAGGTCGTACACTTATGATTGTCACTCTGTAAAATAGTTTATTATTGATATTTTCAGAAAAGAATCCAGAGAGCAAAGAAATAAAGCTTTATCATGTTTAGTTAATGCTATGGACCTTCTGAATGAACAAAAAAAGATGTCATCTGATTCCGAAAATAAGGAAGAGTTAACCAAGGTGATAAAAAAAATTTATACTGTCCTTCAAATTTATTTTTATTAAAAATCTGTGTGTCATTTTCCTTGGAGTTGTGTGTTGCAGGTCATAAATGAAATTGACATCTGACATTCTTTTATCATTCTCCAGGTTCAGGAAGCAGAGAAGCGAAATGTTGCCCTTCAGGACAAAATACGACAGTGTACTGAAAAGGTAATTTAGTCCTGTATCCATCAGTTTTGTGGTATATGTTGACATAAACAAATAAAGTGTAGTTGCAAAAAGAAGCAGTACTAGCTGAGACAGCTAATTACTTTTATTACACACTCAGGGTAGATATCTGTGTGATAAAGTTGTGGATAGTAAAATCCATATCAGTGAGGTGATACAATATCACTTCATGGTAAACTGTCCAATGATATTTTGAACAAAATATTTTTCTGTGTTATTGTATCGACCCTAAATGTGTAATAAACAAATTATGACATGTTAAGAGCTTGTTATCATTTTTATTTTAGCTCACTCACTCACGGACTCACTCATTCGTGATATGACAGAAAACTTGTGAATAAAAACAATATCAAGTTCTTAACATGTAATAATCTCTATATACTTGGGATAATTCAAATACATGTGGTATGCTAAATAAGTTTTTGTTATTACACATTCACTTGTAGGATGTTCTTCCTGGGCTAGTAGAGGAAAGGAACAAGGCGAGAGAAGATTTAAATGAGTCTATAACTGTTTTTACAAACTGTGTGCAAGATATGCAGCTTGATTTACTTAATGTTAAATTACAGGTATGTCTTAACATGTTTAACTGGGTGTAAAGAAAGGTTTTTAATTCTCATAGAAATACATATAGCTGCTATGTGAGAAAGGTCTAGTAGAGCACATGGACAGTTTATTTTATTAAAAAGGCAGCTTTCATCCTTGCAAGCCCTTCTTGCATTGGTATTGTCCATTTTATTTCCATTCAAGTTCAAAGCTGGTTTTGAAGAAGTTGGAATCTGAAGTTGGGGAGGAATTCAATAGATTTTATGCATATTTTAATGCATTTACAACCATTACTCCCTGTGAGGGGCTCTTTTGTGAAGCTCACTTGAGCTCCATACACACTTATATACCTTTACATTCTGACAATATTTACAGCACACAACACTCTTCTCACCAGAGAACCCAGAGAAAAATCTTCATACTTAAGAAGTGCAAGACACTATAACAGTCTGAGGTTTCTTTTCATTTCATTTTACAGGTTGCTCTGACCTCTCTGGAACTATATATTGGCAAGCATAAATGTCTAAAATGCTGGAGAAACATTAAAAGGACAGTACATCAAGAATTTTGATCTTCAATAACTTGCTTTATTGTAGGTGACTCAAGTGACTGTACTAAAGCATCTGTAAATACACCAAACGCTGAGATTGAGTATGTTGAGGATTACAAGAAATTTATGGTAAGAATTGCATAGAGTTGCTTCAGGCAGGTGAATTTACCCTTAAGGCCTGTTTACACTACCAATTTTTGTTGCACAACTTGAGTCATGATTTTATAGCAATTTTACAGCAACAGATTGTCCACAAGTTGCCACCAATTCAAACATACCGGTACTCAAAATTTAGTGCAAACATGCAATTTGGGTTGTGATAAATTTGCCATTGAAATCATTGCTCAAGTTGTGCAACAAAATTGCTAGCATAAGTGGGCATTTTGTTTTGAAGATAACCTAAGTTTGGGCATAACACAGGTGGGGCAAAACCATGTGGTCAGTCTTTAAATTATCTCCTTACTCCCTCTCCCTTCAATCTTTATTCAGGAAAAACTTCACTTCCACCTGTGTCCTAATGAATAATAGCCCCTTTAATTGTCTGTAAATTGTTCATAATTTATTTTGCCTCAAGGCCAAGAAAGAAGAAAATCTGAAAGAAATGCATGTGCTGGTGAATGAAAAATGTCTGCTGCTCAGTGATGTTTATCTTCGTATTATTAAAGTAAGTACATCCTTTTACACATATATTAGATACCCTGTCATCATCATTGATTATGTTTAGGGTTGTTTGTTACTTCTCTCTTGTGCATTGAAAGGTTTTCTCTGGGTTCTCAGGTTTTCCTTCATTGTTGTGAAGAAACGAGGGTCATTCACCACAGAGCTAAGCTCTGATATAAGGTGAATGCCCAAAAATCAAATTGGAATTTAGAAGTTGATTTTTGCGGTGGGAGGAAAAATGGGAGAATCTGATGAAAAAAAACCTTAAAGCACAGGAGAGAACCAACAAACAACTCTACACACATGAGATGGTGGGTCCAGGGATTGAACCTCTGCAACCCCATTGGTGAGAGACGGTGCATTAACAGTGCACAATACCCATGATTTCCATAGAAAATTAAATGACTCTTCCTTTTCATAAATCTAATTATTTTTTAACATTCTGTTAGCTGTTAAACCTAAATGAAGAATTAGACAGCACTGAGACCAATGCAAGTGTTGGCGACCTAGATGAAATGATGAGTGTTCTGGAGGCTCTCATCCAGGAGGAGGTGGCCAAGACAAAGGTAGAGGAATTTATATAAGAAGCACGTCTTTCCACTGCAAATACCCAGATATCTATAATAATTTGGATCTCATTATACACACTAAAAACTGTAAGCATACAAACTGTGTTATAGTCTACTAACTGTATGTGTTGTTTCATAGTTTTCAGAAGCAGAGGAAACATTAAAAGGCAAAGCTGTTGCTGCTCTGGTTATTGAACTTCATAAGCAATTAGCATCTGTAGAAGAGTATAGGTAAAATATATAAAACAGTAGAACAATAGTTAGGATGGAGGGTAGGTGTCTAAACACCAAAACTGAGCAATAAGCAGGCTAGCAGCTGGCAAGAGGTAACCATGGCAAGCTTGCCATGGGTCAACTATCTATCGACCAGCAACTTTTGACTTACCAAATTGTAAACACACACACACACACACACACACACAAAATTATACTAAAAAAGATGAATAAACATTTTGATCTTTTTATAGGCAAAACTTTGACTATTATAATGGTTTGCAGGTAAGAAAAACTGTGTAGTTTTTACACCTTATAAGGATTATTTTGAAGTACTGAAATTATTAGTAGAAATCTTTGAGATATGGTATAAAAAATGCATGACTTGTCTAGTAAGATTAATTGGAAATATAGAAAGATTAAAGTTAATCATTAGTTTGGAGGACTATGTAGAGTCAAGTGAAAACCCTTGGTAGAAGTTATTACTATTATTATAATATGATTGACACGGCTTCCTTTGTTATTCGTCATGCTTTATTTAACACAAATACTGTTTTACAACAGAGAAACTTAAAGCCCGGGGAGGGATTTGATATTCGGACCAGTGAAAAGCGGGGTTGATGAATGGAATTCAATAGCTAATTACTTATTCAAGTGATTTATATATTGGGTTTCATTCATCACTGACCCCGCTTTTCCCTGGTTTGAATATCAAATCCCTCCCCGTGCCCACCTGGGCTTAAAGCACAATTTTCTTACACACTAGTTTCTTCTACTAAACTCAAATACTATAGTATAGCTTTTCGACTGACTCAATATGAAAAGTCACTTAACTTATGCGATATGAAGGTCTTTGGTTACATTAAATGTGCAATTTTCAAATGAAACATGAACACTTCTTCCCAAAGAATCTGTAGAACTACTTTTAAACTTCTTAATACCTCCATGAAGCTCTTTTTCTTCTTGCCTTTCCTCATTATCTGGTTTCAATTCCCTTTTCAACGAAAAAGGTACTTCAAACGCTTTGGAAATCTCTATTTTCTGCTCAATGCCTGGCCTTTGGTAACTTTGCAGTGACTTTGGCCTGTTTGTTCCATTACAAATTTGTCTGGAATCCCTTTCTCGAGGCCCAGTGGCTGTTGTTACTCAAAGACTATGATATTAGTATGAAACAAAAACATGCAAAAACAAGAATAGTACTAATGAAACAATGGAAATGTACTTACTAAACAATTTCATTGTTTGGTGGTTTTCTTTAGAGAGGTATGAACTTATTACAATTCGTTGTTTGGAAACCTTTGTTAATCATATAATAAGGCAGATAAATACCGAGAAGCGAGGCTTTTATCCATATACATCCCTCAGGCCTACGGCCCTCAGGATGTATATGGCTAAAAGCCTTGCTTCTCGGTATTTGTCCCTTCCTTAATTTACTGAGTTCTTTAAGGTTGTATGTCTTGTCTATTAAAGGAGAAGCTTCAGGAGCCTCTTAACGTAAAGCCAGATGTAGACAAGGCCTTGGTGAACAAGAAAAATATCCGAAAGTTGACAACACAGCTGAAGCACAAACAGCTTGATGAAGTGGAATTAAAAGAGGTGAATAGATTTTGCTCTTACATTATATATGGCAGATTTCTGTGAAAAAGTAGACCTTTGATTTTGTAAGCCATAAGCAAGGATTGATAGTTTCCAGTCTAACAATAGTTGCCACACTGGACCTAAGCTAGAGGGGGAGGGGTGGGAGACCTCGTGGAGTACTCAAATATATCCTTGAAACCAAAGGGTTATCTGCAGAAAGGAATTTAGTTTCTGTTTGAATAATTCAATGGGCAATGGAAGGGATAGGGAATATCTACCAGTACCCACTACCTTAGCAAGTAAAATCAGGTCCCTACTTTGGATAATAGGCTCCTTGAAGCACATTAGAATGCAGCTGAATCTGGAGAGCAAGACAATAGGTTTCTGGTTCTCTGGAGTTGAGATTCTTTTGTCTTGCCCTCCAAATTCAGCTGCATTCCGACGTGCTACAAGGGGCCTATTGTTTTGACTTCATTTGTTATTAAAGTGATGTCGTAATAACTTATGATTAAATACTGACTAATATTTTTACCAACCAATTATACAGGCAGATGATGATACTGAAGAGGATTTACAGAAGGTATGTTATTTTCTAAAATACATATTGGACGAACATATTTAATTGAAAGGCCATATGTGTCATAACACTGAATGCATTGTCATTTTCTCATAGTTACAAGAGGAGTTGAATTGTCTGTATGGCGAGCTACATAGGGCTTTTGTTGAGGAAGATACAATCATTGTGAGTAAATGAAGTAACTGTTTAATTGAAATCTTCATGGTTCCATATTTCTTTAATATCCATTTTCTTTGATTTCTTTCCTTTTCACATCAGAATAACCTGGCAAACTTAACAAAGGAGCATTTCCCAGAGCTGCTGCTGTCATATCCTGAACTGGGGATTGGTTTGTGTCTGGTAGGAAATAATTATACCCATTGTCATTGAAGTATGACCCCAAAGTTTCCAATACTAGTTAGAATGTGAAACTAACTAGTACTGGTATTATACTGTCTGTTTCACATTATAATGTGAAACACCCACAAACATAGGCTTGGTTTCCCACAGTCACGGCAGAAACATTTTCTGTTGCACTGTTTTAAAAACTTCAAAGTTCCCCCTCAAATCTACTCAAGCACAATTCTCTAAATGCAAATTTGATGAGTTTCTATACTTGATTCTGCATATCTTCTGAGAGTGGTACTCCATGTTGTGTTTTTCTGTAAGTATTGACATCACCTGTTTGGAAAAATCATGCTACTGAGAAAAAAGGCAGATGAATAGTATCATCCAAACATTCATTGAAAGTTTATCAATGTATTTTTTATTCCATATTAGGAAACCAATGGTCTTGTTAAAAGTGGTAGGACAGTGGAACAGTACCCTTTAGAGGAGTTGGAGTCTGGTGTTTTCATCTCCAGTTTCTGTGGAAAGAAATGCTTAATCAAGGTACATAAAAAGCCAGATGTGTATCTTTTTATCCAGCCATTTTATCCAACTTATTTGTTACTCATGGCCTTTTCACTATGATTACAGAATGAACTTCAAGATTTTTCATATGCTTTTGTTAATTAGGCACCCGTTATTAAATACAGGGGGAGCTGGTGCAAATAGTAGGAAGGGTCAGCATTTTTCAGGCTCCACAAGGAGCGGGGCTAAGAGAGACAATGGGAAATCTAGGGGGAGGGGTTGAAATAAGGGCCGGACTTGCACAGGTCAAGATGACTTTTCAAATAAATTTTTGGCTAGTCATTACCAATTTTTGAAAGGTCAAAAATTGTTATAATTAAAACCATAAACAGGAAAGTCAACACTGTTGCTGTCATCAATGAATTAATTTACATATAATAACATGCGAATTTTCCCTCTGAAATTGGCAGGACATTGTCCTTGACCCACTGTTATTTCAAACCCTGACCAGCCACCCCACTTCTAAATAATGACCAGCCTTTACGACCAAGGTAGCTTAACACATCTTTCTTTGTCTTAAGAGTGTTTTATGAATGGTTTTAAATAGACATGGTGGTCTGTGTGGATATTAATTTTATGGGTTTCATGTCATTTAGGAATATTTCTTCAGAGATGCAACAAGTAAGGACCATTTTCAAAGTAAAGCCCTTGAATTTCATAGTTGTGTTAGCAAACAACAGCTAATAGAGCTACAGGCTGTCTTCTACAACAAGGTAATTAAGGGCATATCATATGGTTGATTTTATACGTGGGCAAGTTAGTCCATGGATGAGTTGACCAGATACCATGCATCATGACCACCAGTTCATGATGTTTATATTTAAATTAGCCATCTATTGGGTCAACCATTGGGCCAATTTCATTGGGTCACTTACTGGATCTGTCGGGCTGTCCATCACGTCTGGGGTGTTTTGGTACCATTTGGTCACCCACTAGGGCTGGTAATGGGTGATTTATTAGGTCTAGATTTCATAACTCTTAAAATGGTCACAGGAGTGGGCTACCCCTTGGGTCTAGTATCACTGGGCCACCCCTTGGGTCTATCACTGGGCCACCCCTTGGGTCTAGTATCACTGGGCCACCCCTTGGGTCTAGTATCACTGGGCCACCCCTTGGGT
>JAAAQI020139171.1:0-12305 GCA_011800005.2 Stichodactyla mertensii
AATACCCTAGCAGCTAACGTAACCAAGTTGGGGTTAATACCCTAGCACCTAACGTAACCTAACTAAGCTGGGGTTAATTATCACCTAACTTAAACCAATTTGGGGTAAATACCCAGCACATCTCAAAATCAATTCCCAAATTTTCAAATTTATTCCGATTACTTCTTTTCTTTTCTTTTTTTCTGTTTCCATGAAGTGTATAAGGCTTTTCTTTCTTTGATAAATTAAAATCGCTGAAGCCTCGAAAGGTACATTTTGTTTCTCTTTTCTCTGTTTTCTCTTAGTTATTTTGATTGAAAGCTTATTTATCTTTTAGCAATCTACTATTTCATTTCGTGGGTTTCTTTCATTTCGCCTCATTTTATTTAAGGAAAAGATATCAGCTTAGTGAATCGAAAAAAGAGCACAAAATGAGCAGTAAAGAAAAGATATACTAATGAACGTTAATATTAATAGCAATGAACTAACGTTCCTTGCTTTCGGTTTGATGATGATGCCACAATAGAGCTTTTAAGTTGTGACGTATTTCCGGGTCCAATTTTTTAGAAAATGCGCTAAAATAAAACCAAAACGTTTATCCACAATTCCTCCTCCACCTGTAATAAACAGACCTATTCACACCAATTCCTACTATGAAGGAAAAAACAAGAAAAATCTTCAAAGAACTGCTTTTCATTTTGGACCCGGAAGTCGTTTTTCGTTTGAATTACGTCACAGCTCTATAAATCGCAAGCTCTGATTACCACAGGTAGCCCTCCTAAGAATGCAGTAACTACAAGAGGTCATGGACGAAAATATCTCTTTCTTAAAATGTTATTCAGACCCCTATCAAAGCTTCCGTTTGGTCGGCTGAACTTTGCAACAGTAGTAAAATCCAAAATGGAAGCATTTGGGTTTCACACGAGCGAACCTAGCGCCAACAAGGGAGATTTTCGCAACCTCCTCTCTCAGGCTTCAAACGTGATGTTTCTGACAGGTGCTGGTGTGAGTGCTGAAAGTGGAATCCCTACTTTTCGAGGCGCTGGCGGATACTGGAGGACTTACAGAGCCACAGATCTTGCAACGGTGGCGGCTTTTGGTCGAAATCCATCACTTGTTTGGGAGTTTTACAGCTACAGGCGCGAGGTGGTGTTCAGCAAGAAGCCAAACTCTGCTCATTTTGCTATTGCAGAGTTTCAAAAGCGATACAAGGAATTGGGGAAAAAGGCTTGGATTATCACACAGAATATTGATGGTCTACATCAAGTTGCAGGAGCTGAAGACGTCATTGAACTTCACGGTAAATATACAGAACATTATTACTGAAAAACAAGCCACAGCTGTTTGTGTTGTTCACTTTTTTATTATTTTGTAGCGTTCAGAGAGTTGAGTAACAGCAATAGGCTTTTTGCACCAACAGGTCACGTGGGTACAACTATAGAATACCCCGCAAATGATATACACAACTTAATCCCTTATTGTTCTTCCATTGTTATTGCGTCGTTTTCAAAAGACTTGCTTCAATCTAAAACAAAGTGGCGGGGTATTCTATAGTTGTTCCCAGCCTCATTTTCAGGTTGGCAGAGTAGAGCTTAATTCTCAATACCTCTAAAAAGAGGATACTGTGCAGTTTTCAGAAAACACCCCTAGAACAAAGTACTGTATTGAGCACTTATCAGCTGTTAGCTGACTGACTGAAGGTACAGTAGTACAGGCAACAAAATCATGCAACTTGTCATGCAACATTAGAGAGCTTCAGATTAGAGAACGAGTATGAGTTTACATGTTTTCATTTACTGCACATGCGCTAGAGTGTGACAACATCATGCCATCCTGAAAATCTCCTCTCTGTATCCATACACACAATGAGAATTTAGCAATAACTCGTAGTACAGAGTACAGATTCAAAAGGTAAGGTCCAAACTCGTACTGGTGCTGGGCCTAAGACACTTAAATACCTCAAACTTCAGCAATAAACCTATACATCCTTCAGGCATTTGGCCCTTGGGATGCATATGGCTTATTGCCTCCATTCTCAGTATTTCACTCTTCTTACATAGCATGCTCAACTATTTTATTTTATTGTACTGCAGGTACATTATTCAAGACTAGATGTCTAAAATGTGGACATGTAGAAGAAAACAGGAATAGTCCTATAGTTCCAGCACTTTTAAATAAAGGGTAAATAAAATGCATAGTGACATGCAATATTGGTTAACAACATCTTCATTTTACATTGGATTAATAGTCAACATCTGGCATTTCACAGCCATGTTCAAGTCTGACTTATTTTGCAGCCAACTTTACTTGATGAGAATGAGCAAATGAGTCCATGTGTTTGTTTTATATTTGTAGCTAATATTTTAACAGTGATTTTACTGTTAACTGCAGTATAACAGTTTATTTGGGCCATTATTTTTATATACATTAGCTAAGTTAATATTATAGTTGAATATTTATGCATAATGGTGAGGATGTCCATTATAAATCTGAAAGTTTATTTTTAAAATCAAACCTCCTCAATTTCTTGTACTTTTTAGATATATTATTTAAGCCCGATGATAGCATTTAATTGAGTTCCAAACAACTCATCTGCATACCAGTAAAATTGTGTTGTCAATGTCTTTTGTTCAGAGCACCAGATCCTGATGCCAAAGATGCTGCAATACTAGAGTCAGAACTACCAAGGTACAATTAACCAACATACATTATTATATGATCCATATGGACTGGCTCACATGCTCCTAGGAAAACCATTCAGAAAAATCTTATAATTGGTCCAGATGTGCTGATGTACCTGGTCCAGAAAAATACCATCTGGACCAAGTAGTTTATGCTCTTATTTAAATATATAAAATATGTAGTAACAAACTTGTCATAAAGTACAGAGTATATGTAGTAATGAACTGGTCATAAAGTACAAAACTTCCAATTAATTAATTTTACTGGCCAACCCTTTAGTCCATGCATGATTACAAGTAGCCCCTCCCTTGACCAGGTGCACAATAATTGATGATAACCCCCAATGTATTGCATGATTCCTCTTGACCCACCCTTTTTCCCGTTCTTGAAAATAATGGCCCACCCCCTCTCTTTTTCCAGCCCCCCCTGTACTTTATGACAAGTCCCTAAATAACCAGGTGGTGGTCATCCTAAGATCGCAATTCATGTTGGGTGGGTATTCAAATTCAACTTTTTTGCAATTATACATTAGACCTTTTGACTGTAGTGATTAGTAAGCAGGTTACTGTGATTCTGTCTGCTTTTAATTTTTCAATTTTTTTCAATTTTTTTAATAGCATAAATAACTAGGATTTTATTGACTACAATACTTAAAAGAGGTAACAGAAAAGACAACATTGAGTTAGAAACAATGGTACACTATAAAGCACTTATTTACTGAGTTAGGTTCAGGGCTGGACATGAATTTATCTGGCTCTCAGTAAAGGTTGAACAGAAATCACTTTGTTCAGTACATGTATTCAGTCATGAACTCAGTTCATGTCCATCTTCCTTTCTTTGAATTTTTAATTTCTCAATTTGAAATCATTGTCATTTTCTTATGTAGGTGTAGTCAGCCTGGCTGTGACTCTTTGGTCCGTCCACATGTTGTATGGTTTGGTGAAACACTGTTTGATGATATTCTTAGTAAAACACATGCAGCCATGGATGCTTGTGACTTCTGTATTATTGTAAGTTATTATTATATTTTACTAGTTACATGATTGTACATGAAGGTTTGTGTTTAAACAAGACTTGATTTTCTGCATAGCCTTCTCTGGTTATTGATGATCTTTATAATGATGTTGATATCAGTTAATGTTGGTGATAATTTATAATGACAAGGAGAACGAAAATGATGATGATAATGGTAAGGATAGTTTTGATGGTGATGGTGAGGACAATGGCAAGGGTCATGGTAGAAATGGTTATTGTGAGTGTGATGGTGATATTAATGGTGATGATGGTGTTTTGTTTTATTTAATGTACATGATTGTATACTACATGAATGTAGTATACGTGTACATTGTATCTTCAACTCCCTAGCCCCCAGATAACCCAGAGGTGGCTGAATATAATTTTTGATATCCTCTTAACATTCAATTGCTTTTGTTAGGTTGGCACCTCATCTGTGGTTTACCCAGCTGCAGGATTTGCTCCTCAGTTAGCTGCTCGTGGGGTCCCTGTGGCAGAATTCAATATGGAGTCAACTCCATGTACTGGCAATTTCAGGTATATTATTATAATATATAATAATGTTTGATTGCACCAAATTGAAAAAAAAAAAAACATTTGTTGGGTTCAAAAAGGTTAAATCATGGAAGGTGAGACCATGGGGGATTCTGGGTAAACAATCAGTGAGTCCATTGCAATTTTCAAGAGTCACAGCAATGCCCTATGGATAATGTGGGCTTTATTAACTATTTACCCATAACTCCTTTCAGTTTCACCTTTTTACGATTTAACCTTTTGAACCTGACAATGTCTCTCTTCAAATTGAAATGTATTCCTTGCATTCACGCCCCCACTCCTCATCCTACAATTTTAATTTTAATTTTGAAAGAATTATGTACTGTGCAGCAAGACAGAGTTCTATGTGTATCAGCCTTATGACAGAAATACTTGAGTTGTTAGCTTGATACATGTATGTAAATGTAGACACAAATTGACTGTTCTTGGGAGTGACATATGGTTAATATGTAAAATATTATTGACTCTGAAATTTCTTGGACTATAGTTACCTATGTTTTTATATTTCCCATATTTACATTAAATCTTAGTCACTGTCTATTTTCCCACATTATTAGCATAAACTCAAGACCATATGAATCTCAATAAGTTATAGTCTAAGTCGGTAATTGCGTAGAATAGTGCCCCCGTCAACATGTCGGTCAACTGTCAGCCATTTGATGGTAGTTTGTTGGCCGTTTAATGGTAGTTTGTCAGTCATTTAACGGCAGTTTGTTGGTCGTCTAATGGTTCAAAAACGGTTGGTCATTATTCGGTCATGCATTGGTGGGGCGTTGGTGGACTGTCAGCAGGACCAAGGGCTTTATGGCTCTCTCAAAAGATTTTTTTCGTTCCAAAGTGAAATTTAGTCACCTATTTATTTCCAATTATTTTGCATACTTCTATGCACAAGCTTTTAAACACTTGGATCAAGTGAAGTTTAACACTCCTATCATCCAGGAAACGAAGTCGTAAACTAAAACGTCGTAATTTACATGGTGTAGATTACAACACCTATTATTATGTGTGAATTATGTTTGAGACAGTCAGGCACCAAGGTTGTTTGTTATCACTCTTTTTCAAATGTTTATTTTATTACTAACATTTATTTTATGACACGCCTTATTTGGTAATAGTTTTGCACGTTGCTGTAACGAGAAGTATTATTTTATTGAATATGATCATACTGAACTCTGAAACTATGATGAGTTTAAAAGCATATAAAAACAAGCAATTAGATAATTGACTTTATTGAATTTGTGGCTCTCAAAAGAGCCGTTTTCTAATGAAGATTATTAGTATCCAGCGGCAATGTCTTCTAAGATGTTGGTGAAGAAGTCATTTCGATGCCGTTCCTGTCTTCTCCACATAAACTCATCCAAGTCATTTGGAAGTTACTTGTTTGTTGTTTGCCACGGTTTATTGGCTGTTAAACAGCTGACAGTTGACCGTTAATAATTTTGTGGTTTTAACATGTTGGTAACTTGTCGGTCAACTGTTGGTGACTTGTTGGCAGGTTATTGGTTAGATGTCGGCCGACAGTTGACTGACATGTTAACGGGGGCTCTCTTCTACACAATTACCATCTAAGTCTCACACAGAGTGTTGAAAGTACCATTCTCTGTCCCCACTCTTTTTTTTTTCATTTTCTATTTGTTGAGTGTTTGCATTTTGTTTCAGTTAAAGTCAAAGGAAGTATGCTTTGACTAAAAGTTTTTCTGGCATAGGTTTGGAATGCACCCATGTCACCCCTCCTCTATAACAGGAGAATTGATTTTAGGACCTCCCAGAAAATTTCATAAAAGAAACTATGAGAATGTAGAAGCAGGACAGTGTGGCATAGTTGGACACATTGCTTGCAATGGGGAAATTGCACTGTGTGTGCAACTCTGCAGAAGTAGAAAGCTCTATTTTAGTGATGTTGCTGTCAACAAATTTGTGGCAATGTCATAAGAAAAGTAGCAGCATGTGACATCCCACTAAAACCCCTGTTGCAGGCAACATCTGAGCTGTAGCTTTAGTGCACTGCCTACTAAGCGAGAAGTCCATGGCTCAATCGTGAGTGACCTCACATGCTTGTTTCAACTTCTTTCTAATCCTTGTAGCTTTAGCTTTAAATATACCCTTAAAAAGGAGCACTGATGGAAAGAGGGGGGTAAAGTGCATACTGATGGCTTCCACTGATACCAGCCTCATTAAGCTGAAGGAATTTAACCATGTAAATAAAAGTTACTTTTTTACCTTTCCCACCAGATACTAGGTTAATTTATTTTCTTTTTTCTTTAACTCTGCAGCCTACATTATTATATGGTAAGGTAATTTCACATCTTATTGGCCAATTTGAGGTGCAGACCTCCAAGCTTACAGTATTTTTGTGTTCGCCTTGCCATATAATAAACAGCTTATTAACCTTGCTTGCTCAGTCTGTATGTAAGTTATGAAACCATATTTTTTTCCCACTTTTTATGGCTCACATGCCTGAAAAACTTAGTCCATAACTTATATATATGGCAGTCATGCTGGGTTAATAAGAGGTACTACGTATTGTTAAATGTAACTTTTGTGGAGTGGGTGGGGAGGGGAGGGAAGGGGGGATAGGTGGAGTGGGTACGGGATGAACAATTTTGACCACAATTTATTGTCTACTTCAGATTCCATTTTCAAGGCAAAGCTGGTGAAACCTTACCACCCCTTTTGGAAGTGGAAAACCAAGACAACTGACTCCATCATAAAAACAAGGTGAGTTTCTTTGGAAAAGGATCATTTTTCTGTATGTTTAATCACATTTTCATATTCATGGCCCATTAGAGGCAGGCCTTGTAATTTGTACTGTATTTTATGACTGGTATTTACTATCTTACACAGTATCTTCTGGTATTCTTCTTTATACATGGTTTTAGTACTGTATGAAGAGGCATATTCAACTATTATGTCTTGCAGGGCATTTAATATTAAGATAGAAACTATATCTAAATAGTTTTACTGGTGTTTATTTATTAACTTGAGAGTCGCATGTGCCTGTTGCCTTACTCTTAAGTCTTGAATATATAACTCCTTTTTACTTGAAATATTGACTCTTTCTTTAGAGAAGATGTCATACAAGTGGAAATCACACAGTATGCTCAGATAAACTGATTCTCTTAACATTCAAATTAGAGGAATTTCATTTAAATGTATTGCAATGGGTGGAGAGAAGAGCTCAGCAAAATTATGGGAGCTACATGTACAGCTGCATGTCCATTGGCTTGGGAAGCTTGGAAAGCGGGTTCTCCATAGACCTCTTTTTAACCTTCATATTCAAATTGCCCATTTCAGACCATGTGACATTCTCTTGGGTTAATTATTCTTTTATTATGAAAATGTTAACCTATCAACATAAGAAAGAATTAATTCCCAAGAGTGACATCACATGGTCTGAAATGGGTAAACAAACAACGAAGGTACATGTAAAGAGGTCCATTTGTGCTACATGTAAGAATAATACATAGGGTATGATAAGGGGGTTGTCTAAAACTTGCCTAGAAAACATGAAGGAGGACAAACATTTCTCTACAATTATGGAGAGGAGGATTAGATGATGTATTTTTAAGACACACCAAGTGATTTCGCGACCTCTCCCCTTCCATGATAAATGAAATTCCCCTGCTCTTAATTTTATAAAGCAGTGAACACCAACTCATTGCAGTACTTGAATACAGATTAAGTCATGTTTCACACTTGTATGAAATCTTCTCTTTAGAAAATCCCTGCAAGATTTCACAGTTGGCATCTCCTCCAATTGATCAACTGCTGTATTTCATTAATTGGCTGACCTGTTTAGACAATTCTAGCACTAGAAACTAAAATGACGTTCAGTAAATGAGTGAATGATAATTACACTATGTATATCATGATGCAATACTTTTTACAGGAATACTTTAAAACTAAATGGAGAACTTTATACATAATTATAGCTTAAGACTGGTATACAATGTTTATTTAGATGCTGAAAGGTAGTATATTGAATAACAGTGCTATTGTGAACTACACACACCATACAGTAAGTGGTTGGTAAGTGGTCACTCAGGTGTCAGTTAGTGGTTGGTAAGTTGTTGGTAAGGTGTCAATAAGTGGTTGGTATGTGGTCACACAGGTGTCAGTTAGTGGTTGGTAAGTTGTTGCTAAATGGTCAGTTGACACCTTACCAACCACTTACTGTGTGACAGTGCGTATAGTTCACAATAGCTAAGTAATAGTCATGCAAGTTAGCAAGGTTGTTGTGTTAGAGCACTTTTTCTATGACCAAGAAAAATATGTCGTAGATGTAGATGTACTCGTTATTCCTTTTCTGTCACGCTAGTGACATTTGCTATACCTTTGTGTCATATTGGGGATATGTTTAGCAATAGACCTAATTCACTTGGGTGTAATGTTTTCCCAATTCAGACCTCTTGGGAATACGATTCTTTGTTTGAGGTTTATCCATATTAATGTATCTTCTCAAGCGTTACCTTAAAACAAAGGAAAAAGTCCCAAAGGAATGACACGTGACCTGCATTGGGAAAACAAACACGCTCAAGTGAATAAGGTCTATTATCCCCACATTGTTTTCCACATCTAATTTATGATCGTGGTCAAAGGAAGAATTTATGAGCTGCATACTGAGGTGCCACTGGCAACCATGCTACTCATAAAAGCCATGCCATGACCATGATAATAGAGCTGTAGTTTTCATATGACCAGCTCTTCTCTGAAGGGTTAAACATTACTGACACTGAATTAAACATTACACAGTTCTATTGCAACTTAAGAGATTGATAAGTTGGTGTGCCTCACGAGGTGTGTATTATGAATGTGAAGTAGCCATAAAGTTGGGTTTTAGTGCCAAGAAGTTTTAGAATTTTTGGGCTCTAAGGTGTGACAATTCCAGACTTAAGTAAGCCATTGCAGATAACACTCTTTGAATTCGATATTACAATGTATCAATCTCTCAATGAAAATAGCTTTATTCTTAACTCTTGTTTGTTGGCATAACTCTACATAGCTGCAGCTATAAACTTTTCTAAAATGGCCTTCTGCACCATTGACAATAGCTAAGTAATTTAATTTGATGGATTTTGAAATTATAAAACTATTTCTCGATGAAATAAATAATTAAATGAGCACAAAACTAGACTTGAATGCAATTTTAGTTGATAAAGATCCTTGTCTCATCTCTCAGATTGGTTGTGCAAAATATATAGTTGATACAATCTTGTACATTCTTTGAAGAGGATTCATTTCAATTTTAATCTTCCTCTATTTTTTGATATTTGGATGAATGAAATGCAAATATTTGCCAACATAAGTAAAGATCTTTTTAATATTAAGAAATTTTTTATAATCTTGTTAAAGTAGGTATAATACAATGTTTTGGATGGTTTAAAAAATGATATTGATATTGTGTTCCAGGAAAAATGACAGAAGCTTATGAAGTGCTGTTTGTAAATTGAATGTAAGGCGATATTTGGCATTTTCTTGTAAAGGTCTTCATATCAATAACGGCAGTTAATTAAGAACAAATGAGAAAAATCAAATATCTAGTCAGAATGACAGTCTTGTGGTAAATGATAAGCATTTTTTTACTTCTTGATGTGAATTTTAAATTTTCTTGATTCTGAAATTCCTTTTCTAAATATTTCTCTTTTATTTCAGAAAATGATCAATTTTGTAAGGATCTTCATGATTTCAAAGAATAAATCTGAATGAGTTTCTTTGTTGTAGACTCAAAATAGGATTTCACTACCTCATTGCACCTGTAGACTGAGGAGTGAAAGGATTTAAGATAATTACATCCTCTAATTACAAGTATTTTCTATGTATTTTACACTGTAATCAATCTCGATCTACAATCACAGTGCATTGATAAACATGCACATATGCATACATGCTCTTGAATTTTTAAGTCTTTTGTCACTTCTGAGCATTACAATGAAATTTTTGGTGCTCAAAGAGGCTTTGAAAACAGTCATATTATCAATGGACCAAACATGTTAATAACTAAAGTAGGGCATGAAGAAGAAATGTGATCATAGATGTATAAACCTACTTATTATAAAGCAAATCCTTAAGATTATTTTTTCAGGACAGATTCATTTTTGTTTGATTCTTGAATTAATACTTGCTATTGATAGGCATGAATTTTTGGTCTGATTGCTAAATTTTTACCAGCCATGTGACAAATTTGTTGTAGAAATTATATTTGAATGATTGCACATGATGCAGACAGTGTTTGCCAATCATTGTACTCTCTCTCATAATAAAATTCATTTGGCTTATTCAGTGTCACCAAGCAATAACAACAAACATCAAAAAGCAGCCAAAAAGGAACATTTCAAAGCATCATCACCTTGTACACAATCACAATTGTCTTCCGTTTTTGTGTTAAAATCAGTTTAACATTTTCACATTTCTTTTCATTCTCATTCTATCTTGTCGTAATGTTATTTCTTCTTAACTTAATACTAGGTTTTTAAACCTTCAAAATTTCATTGGATTTAAGAATAGTTCACTGACCACCTTTTTGAGGGTTTGGTCTTTGTTTCATTTTGAATCTGTTTTTTCTCTGCTCTGTATTAAATAATGATTTATTTTCTGTTCAGAAGGGTTGTCTTGATATATAATTATGTCACCTGTTTTAAGTCTGGTCTCTTTTGTCTTAAGAATCTTGTTTTGGTAAGTCTGGGTTGAATTGATTATTGAAGTCTTGGAAGATTGGAGTTGAGAAACCTGGAGTGTTGAATAAGTTATCTGCAGTGACCTACTCCATACTCTCCAACCTGTGAAAAAATGGAAAAATGAATCAAAATCATCAACAGTTGTAAAACACTTGCAGAAGATTATATTGTAGTATGTTACACCTCAACGTTTTTTTTTTCATGCAATAAATGCAAATAACAGTGTTTGAGCCAGGCCGTGCCATTGCACCAATCCCGCAATAAAATGTATTCTGTCCCTCTAAAATTGCAGTGAATGGTCTACTTGACACCCAAGAAAAAGCCTTAAGGGACAGTCTCAGCTAAAATGATCCTTTCCTGAAAATCCTGGATCAAACACTGAAATAAGAATAAAATATGAAAGGAGAATAGCTTTATGAATCACGCATCAATTAATACGCTCGTATTGCGTGACTAGAAATTCCTATTGCGTGACATGCACGTAGTATTGCGTGACTGACTTAAAAATGCATGACTCTACACGCCGATTGCATGACTGCAATATACTTCAATATCTTCCTTAAGACAAGGTCGAAGATACTGACCTGATATCCATGGTGGAAAACTGGTACCATCTCGTAGGCAGGCGTGATATACGGCGTCATTCTGACCCTCATGGCTCCTGTCGAGTTGTTGGGATAATAATTGACGGGGCTACACCCTACTCCGTTGGAGGGCAACACGCAGTTGTAGTAAGGTGTCTGTTGATGTACAAACATAGCGGGCGGGCTTCGAGACGGCGAGGGTACCATCGACGAATCCACCGTGTGTCCATTCACGTGACTTGAGTTAGCATACCCCATGATTCCTGACGTCACAGGGTATGTACATGGTGGGTTGTTGTAAGACATGTTCCCCATTGGCGGGAGTTTTGTCTGGTTCAACGTACTGCTGGCGATAACAGCAGCGATTTCCGAATTCGAGCATGGAAATACCTCAATGTATCTTTCTCCCATGTGGTTCTTGTGTAAGTCGTTGGTTGCAGCCTGAGCGAATTCCTGTGAAATAAGCTGGACATACGCGTCTCCAGATGGCCGCCCCTGTTTGAAGAAGAAAACATGGCTAAGGTCAAACAGGTCAATTGTGTATTTATTAAAAACGATCTACAGATTGGGAGAGATCGCTCTTTGATTACTGCCACAGACATTTTTAATGATTTCCTTCATCTTGTATACTTACTATCAGAGGGATTTTAAAGAACGAAAAGGAAAAGAGAAATACGTAATATATTGCGCTTCAAGAGTAAGATGACAACGATGGTGTCATGATGACGGTGATGATAGCGAGATAGATAGATAGATAGATAGATAGTTTATTGACATTAAAACATTGCAGCCGGAGGCTGAATTGCGCCTTATGTTA
>JAAAQI020139182.1:0-12305 GCA_011800005.2 Stichodactyla mertensii
GCATAAATTTCTATAGCCCCCCCTTTTTCCTTGCATAAAAATTGGTGACCCCCTCCCCATTTGCACCAGCCCACCCCCCCCTCTAATAAATGACTGGTCCCTAATATGTACCTTTTTTCAAAAACTTTTGACCATCTTTCTAAAACTCCACTTCGTGTTTGAAAATTTTCTCTAGCCATGCCTGTAAAAAAAACTGATTGTAGTACTTAATTTGTAATATTCATTCATCAATATTCATTCAGCTTTATGCTGTATAAAACTTATGTACCATAACTTGGTGTTAACACGCTTATCACAAGGTAAATATAAGAGATTTTTATGCTACTTATAAACTGAGATGTTGAAGTAACGCTTACATTTATAAACCTATGCTTTAAGGAAGCTTACATTACCGAATTATTGCGCACAACTTTGTAATCAACTCATACATAACTTAAGCTTACCTTCAAGGTGTTACACTGTTTTTAGTTAGACTGGAAATGGCATCATATTATCTTTCATTTCGCTTTGAAGTTTGGTTATTGTTTTTACGCCTTCTAAATTTTCGTCTTTTAACTTAAGCTTATTGACTGTCCATTTTCAATTTTTTTACACCCTCCAAAACTTACGATGGAGCTATAAAAGTGAAAGTAAAAAAAAAAAAAAGCAAAATTTTCTCTTTTTTAAAGTAAAATTAATAAAAGACTTTGTATTCCTTATATTTGTATTTTACTTTTGTTTTTCATAGTTTGTTTCTCAGTATTGGACGCCATATTGGTAGTCAAGAACCTCAACCCAGTCTCTATCCTACTAAATACACAGGGGACCCATAACCTGATCAACTCGATCTCAAGGGAGGCATAAATTAATGTTTTGGCAGAACCTTAAAAAGAAGTCGTGTAGAGACACTCGAACCTTTTTAGACATTTCCTTTGTTTGTAATCACGCATGTAAATTCTTTCCTGTTTACAGACTTTGCCGGCACCCCTGATATTAAATTTAATAATTTTAATGTCGAATTCGATGCAGGTGGCCCTCTCAAGGCCTATCAGGGGGACTTCATTCACTTCAATACAAGTCGATCTTCTGAAAGCATCTCTTTCCTGGCGAGTGATCGGCGTAGACGTCTCCAACCGAGACGCGTTGACGCGTTTCCTGTTATTAATAGAGAGTGTAGAGAACAGTCATTTGTGGAAATATCGATGCTTAAAATGAGACATCTTCCTAAATGCGCGTCTGGGTACTTATATTTAAGTGGTCTTTTTCAAGAGGGAGGTACGTGTTTTTACTATGTCTTCTTAATCATTGAAACAGGCAGTCTACTTTTCCAAACTCATTTATTTTCTTGCAATCTAACAGCTTTCTATATGGCACTTGACTCCGATATAGTATCGTTGGCGATAGCATGATGGTATAAGGGCGATAGTGGTGATGATGATGTTTTGATAGCGATGGTGATGATTGTGGTATTAAATGATGCAGATGATGATGTTAATATTGATGATGATGCTGATGGTGGTGGTGATGATGACGGTGTTGATGGTGTTGGTGAAGGTGTGGTTGGGGGTGATATTGATGGTCGATGATGATCATGGCGTGGTGTGCATATCGGTGATTGTGATAATGATGATGTTGGTGATGATGATGACGATTATGGTGGTGGTGGTAGTGGTAGTGCTGACGTTGGTGTAGTGATGATGATGATGATGGCATGTTGATATTGATGTTGGGCATGGTAATGGTGATAAATGATGATGTTGAGGATGATGATGGTGATTATGGTGTTGATGATGGTGACGGTGGGATGTTAATATTGATGATATTGGCTATAACGATGGGTATGGTGATGACGGATGATGGAATAATGATCATGATTTAACAGGCCCATCATTTAGGTGGATATGCAAGCACTAATTCATCCTGGACAAAAACAATTCGAATAATCGACTCGTGACCTTCTACATCCTTCCATAACTGAAATATTAAGACTTTGCTGCCCCAAGTTTCCCCCCGGGAAGTTACTAAATGTCTAAACGTTTGATTGTTCAAGTAGAGGTCTCACGTGCTCAAGCAAGTCACCACACCACAGACATCCCAAGTGACCTATCCTTTTCCAGTAGGTAACTTCCTAAAAGCTTCAATTCAAACCCCCAAAAGTCCAGACTTCAGGGTCACTGAAACTTATCGTTTTAGTTAACCATGGTTGTCAATCAGAAATATACAAAGCCGTTTCGACAGGTACAAAGTCTGGAGACGGTTTTATAACTTAATTGGAAATTCACCTTCTCTTTATTACGTGACTAGGACTTTGTTATCACCCGTTATGTTTTCGTGACTTGGCGCAACGCAAACAAATGCTCTCTCCCTTTTTAAATCAATAGAACAACAACAACCTTTAAAACAAGATAATAACACAATGATAGCGCACGCTATTCGAATTTAAAAAAAAACAAAAAAAAAAGGTTATCTTTTTCAGATACACTAACGGAAAAAATTTTATTTGATATTATATTTACCACAGTGGGATAAAGTCGTGCGAATTGTGTATTGTATTTCTGTATATAATCATTTCAGGTTCCATTTCCTTAAGTCCCTACTTAAATAATTATAAATACGAGAAAAAATTCAGCCGAGAAGGTGTTTGGCCACCAGCCATGGTAAACACAGGCACACGATATATGACGTGACTTGCTTAAGACACCAGAAATCACCAAGACGGAAATTGCAGCGACGAATTGTGAATTGAATATTGTGCAATTTGAAATTGATCATCGGTGAAGATTCTACAGCGAATCACGAGCAGTTGCCTATAAAATAAAATCTAATGATTGCATGTTTTTAGCATTGATGTCGTGAAAGGTAAATCGTAAGCTTCATCTTTAACAGTAGGTATCTTTATTTTTATCAATAATCATAAAAAGCCGATCTTTTTAATATAATTGAGAATACGAATCACCCAAAGGCCCGCACGGAAAAAAAATTATTCAGATTATTATGTCGGTCTCTTAGTCTTCACCGACAGGCCAAAAGCAGGAAAAAAATCTTTAATTCCTCAAGAAATCGTTAGTAGTTTTTCCCCCAATTTATTCCCAAATAACAAATGAAGATGAAAGCTTGCCGCTCATCTAGCTGGATTCCCCAAGGAAACCGTTCGCGTTTCTTGATTTTCGTTCTTGAAGAAGCCAAAAAATTAATTCATCTAATTAGTCCAAGCCGAAAGCGACGAATAAAGTATTTGGTATAATTCATTTATTCATTCTCGCAAACTATACATGCCATGGACTCTCACGTCTCTCGCTTGTTTGTCAGTTCCGCCATAGCATCATTTGATCTTTTAATCTTTTTTCCCCTCGTATTCTTTTCAGTCTCAGACGATATATCCACGTTTTTCTTGGTTAGTCAAAGATCTTTTTACGCGCGGTTGCCACGCCTTCGATTGCGACATCGGTGCACCTGATCAAGACCTGGAATCACAAGCCACTCCTTCAACCAAAGCATTTTAGAAAAAACGTCTAAACATCAATTTTCTGAGCAACGCTTACAGATTTTATCTACCGTCGTGATTCAGCGGTTAAGGGGAAAACTAAACGTGTTGTGTTAGAATCTTCGATTTAGTTTTCGCTGCAGACTTTCATTGCTAATATTCAGAATATATTTGATGATTTTTTAAAATCATTATTTTTAAAATTTTTTTTTTTTTTTTAATCTATCGAAGCTTAAGAAGGATCATTTCTCTAAGCTTTGACCTAAAACTTGGACCAATTACAATCTGAAGCTCTAGTTCACCCTTTTCTTCATTGATCCACACTAGATCAAAGACGACGATACCAGTATACAACTGGAAGGGGGTATTTCGATTTGGTACACATGTTAAGTTCTGTCAACAGCTAACTAGCACGTTAGTTCATAGTTAACTATGGTTAATTTTTGCGATATCGACCGTTGAAAATGAAACTCCTTCGAAATGTACTTTAAATTATTTACTAAACAGCGTTACTTTCTTTCTTTCTTTCTTTCCTTTATTTTATTATGATTTATCTCTTCTACCAGTATGTAATGTACTGGTCATGTGCATGGCCGGTCACTGATCCACCGGCGTATGAAAACTTTTCGTTACGCTGTGATCATATAACTAAGGGATTCTAGAGTTCACATAAATGTATATCAACTACAAAGTACTAATTATTAATTCTAGGAAGTGAGGTTGAGTCAAACCCCATTCTTATAAAGAATCTCTTTCAGTGGGTTCTCATTAGTCACCCTTACACTGGCAGCTGAGTCATGCATAGACCAACAAATATCTAAATAATTAGTTTTGAAACTAGAACAAACAAGTTCTTGAGATCAGACAATTTCGTCATATACCGCGATGGATGGTCTGTCTTTAGAACACTGAACAGCAAGCATTTTATTTTTCTACAATATAATGCCACAACTTTACTCGTTACAGTTAAGAATAGCCACGGCGAAACAAGAAAAGACAAGACGAAAAAGGAAACTGAAGGCGTCTACAGCTGTCTAGATTAAACCTGTTTGCTAGTCAGTCCCATGAACTGAATCTCAAATAAACTAGAGTACTGAAAATATCCTTTTGAATTCTGTTTACGTGTACGTACTGACGTGATCAAAAATAGGTGCTTTTTCGAGTCTGGACATGAAAGTAAAGGAGCGCAAAGTAGCCATCCATGCGGATTTGAAAACAGAAAGACAATTTAAAGTATAACTCAATCCAGCTCAAAAAAATATATTTAAAAACATAAATTTACGTAAGCATTTTGATTTAAGACACACTTAACTGACGCCATCCTTCCCTATTAATAAAAATGACTTAATTTGGGCGAATACAGAAATGTGAAGCGAACGGGAGACGACAAAGAGACGCTGGGAAAACCGACTGAAATACGACTAATGCATTGAATCATCAATTTGTTTCAATGCATTATTTGGATTAAAATAAAAGGGCGAGTAAAACAAATTTTGATTCTGGTTTTAAAAATTAAGAGCGTTAATAGGATCGTATGTTGAACAAGAATAAGAGAACCGCTTTCACTTAACTACTAGCTAAGTCACGTTAAACTCGCTTAGTTTTTGATACGTATAATCTGCATCAATATCAGACCGTGGGTGGATGACCAGGCCAGCAAATTTTAAAATGTAATTATGCCCTGTATTGTATCGTGTTTTGTTTACGGTCGTATTTTGAGAACGCCATACGCCATACATGGGATGCGCATTAATCATTCTCGACTGATGCCTGCCTCAGCTTGCAAGATTCATTTTGAATTGAACCACGTCATGGCATTTGTAAGATTCGTTAGGTGATTCAGCCGTTCGGCCTTTATTTGATCATCTATGACGAGATCACGTTTTTGCCAGTCTTTAGCCCGGCTTACTGTAACTGTTCCTAAGCGTATAAACTTAATAAGGGTAGAAAGCCGTCATCTTATTGCTGATTCTAGCAGGAACTCAGCAATTTTGATTTTCACAATCCAAACCAGGGGGTTTTAAGTCGGGAAAATGGCCTTTCCAGTCACGTCCAAAGATCATTGACAACATGGCAGTTTAGTCATGGCCAAATTCGACAGCAGAAACTTTTGGTTAGTTCTTTCAAACAAA
This sequence comes from Stichodactyla mertensii, assembly GCA_011800005.2. Lineage (NCBI taxonomy): Eukaryota > Metazoa > Cnidaria > Anthozoa > Actiniaria > Stichodactylidae > Stichodactyla > Stichodactyla mertensii. The sequence goes on from JAAAQI020139182.1 coordinate 5,596, forward strand.
GATATGAGAATATCACGAAATATCCCGACCTCACATGGCCCCTTAAAAAGCGTAATCGATAAACGTGGTTCTTTTTTAAGAACTCAACGCTTTTTATAGAATTGTTTTGAGAAAGCTGTCCAAACTTCCTTTAATTTATATGTTTCTTTTCTTCTTGAAAGCTAAACACGTGCTTGTGTGACCACAAAATGTACTGTACTCCATGTTACCACCTTGTACTGTCTTGCATGAAAGAAGTTAAGGAATTTCAAATCTTTCAAAAAGTTTCCTGTTGACTCTTATACCGTCTGGCATTCCCAAGAGCTGGTCAATCAGGTATCAATGGGGCTTCTTTTCTCATTTATTGACAGTCAATCTATTGACTTTGGATAAGACACATGGAAAAAGCCTTCAAAACTGAACAATTGTGGTTTGGCGGCCCCGCGAACCAATTCCTGGCATTGATTTTATGCGGAAATGACAACAAGAGTAGCCGTCCCTTTCGTATCTCAGAACGATGACGTAATCAAACCGCGATTATTAGAAGTGTAAACTTGCACGATCCATCACGTACCGTAGCGTCGCGTGATTCACACGACACTTAACCTTCACGAACCGTCGAAACGACGCGGAGAACGGACTCGGAAACTTCGACAAAAAAGTCTTACATCATTAAACAAGGCTAAAAAGCGACTTTATTATAATACACGGTGAAAAACAAAGTACTTTCGAGGGGTATTTTACTCTTCCGTCTAACCCTGACCCTCATGATGACTCATTGTTATGTAATTTGAGCCAGCGATTTCCAGCCGCGTGAGCATGCGCATAGAGGTCTAGGTTAGTCGTCAGGTCGAGGCTGGAAGAAATATCCGGAAAAATCTTTGGTCTTTATTGCATCGTATTTAGAATTGCTCCGAAAAAAAGAGAAAAAAAATATCTGTGTTCTCGCAAGCCTTACCACGGATTTAACGTCCCAGTTTCGCAGGCATACACCAAGCTCTCCGAGCATGATTGTGCCAATAATGGGAAAAGATTCGCGATGGCTACAGGTCGAGGTTTGCCGAGAGTTCCAAAGAGGGAAGTGCTCTCGAAGTGAGGATGAGTGTCGTTTCGCGCATCCACCGGCTCATGTGGTCATTCACAACGGCCGTGTTACGGCATGCTTCGACTCTCTAAAGGTAGATATTCATCAGCTGGTCTACTTAGGACCTTGAGAGAAACTTTCTCTCATTTCTGGGGAATTTTTGGGGATTTTATGGAGGTGTTTTACGAAGTAGTTCCAAGAAGACGCAGTTGAACTTTTGACGTAGTGGACTTGTGTCGCATCTGACATTGTTTGAATACAACACTATTTTTTGCAGACGTTTGCAAATTTATTTAACATGACAACTGGGGTGAACAGTTCGCGTAAATCGAGTTGCATTTAGGATATAACCCTTCTGGAGATAGAGTTAGGTAGTTTAATCGTATATCTCTTTATTAGTGACTTGTGACAACGTTGAAGAAAGATCGATTTTTTTCTCTCTACGTTGATCAGATTATACCACCTCACAAGACTTGTTGCGTGTCTGTTTATAATGAAACAGGTCCTTAGATTCCTATTTTGATTTTGCCTTTTGACGTTACACTAAAGAAATTTGATCTCAATAGGCAGAACTTTTACTTTAGATGGATAATTCAGGCATATTCTTTGATGTCGGCCGGTTTTTCAAACTTGTAAACCATCCCAGTTGCAAGAGTACATCCTTTCGTGTGCTGAAAAAAATGTTGACGTCTCCAAAAAATTATAATATTCTCCTCAGTCTCCGCATACAGCGCTAAATTGTTCCGATATTTATTTTTCTAAGCGTTGTACCATCTTTTGAATCTCATTTACCTTGGCAGTGAAAATTAAGATTTCGTGACATGGGGATTTCAATTTTCAATTTGCGCGCATCCAACCATTGCGTGCTGGCCAGAGAGATTTCAATTTTTTATGTTTTCACAATTTTTCATTACGCCACAAAAATCTCTTTACATGATTATTTCGAGAGGTTCTGAGCAAGGATCCTAGCAATCTAAAACTTTTTTCTGTCATAAGCCTAGGAAAGAGGTGATCTTGAAAGAACAAAGACTTATTTATCCTTGCATCGTAATTTTTTGGCAGGTACAGTACAGATCGAAGTAAAAAATTATATAAGCATTCAAATAGAAAAAAAATTTACTCAGTTAGGAACGCAAATGTTGAAAGAAAAACAACCTTAGACATTTGACTCTATAATATTATTCCTTATAGCATTTAATTTAGTTTCTATAAAAAATTTCTTTTGTTAACCATGTTTGGCCAATAATTACACGGTTGAAAGGGGATTTTTTACTATTACTAAGTTTTAAAATCCCCATTGGAATTCTTTGAGAAGGATTTTTGAGAAATTAATAAGTATTTATTGGGATGGCAGTGAGTTGTAAAGAAGAGTTTGTACTTTAGCTGCATCATGTCATTTTTTCTTAGTGGTGTCAGTTAGTTGTTCCCCCTAAGCTTCCATATGCTTGGATTTTCTCTTTTCATTTGCTCATAGCAAACTGCTACATGTGTTCCAGAAAGTTAAGTTCCTCCCAGGGTTATAAATATTCTGTGGGTTAGGGAACAAGAATTCTGTTGAGAGAAACTGACTGTTAAAGATGACACTTTTTCTGCTTTGGAGTTTCAAGAATGTATAATGAGCCAAAGTTTTGGTGATCAGTTCATCATAAGAAATATTATTTATTAATTCTGTAATTGGTTCCTTTGTTGTAAAAGACTTCAACCTGTCTCTTACATATTACCTATGATTGTTATATACCTATTTTCCAAGGATTAAACTAGATTTCTTTTCATTATCCAAAGAAAAAAATGAAATTAATATAACTGGAATATGTTATGGATTTGCTATTCTTGATTAAAAGTATATTTCCTCAGGACAGAAATCTAATGTTGTAATTATCCTACTAGTCATTATCATGTAACAAATGTAACGCCATCCAGGTGATTACCTGTTCTCAAATTTTTCCTTAAAATTTTTCCTTGTTTTTCATTTCTTGTCTGTGTGACACCAGCAGCTAGGAATGTCTTTGGTTGGTGCTCATTCTCATAAATCTGCAGAACCTGCTGTATTGTCCAAGAATCCTAAACTGTTAACTCTTAATTGTTTATGCAAATGAAGGAAATCAGATATCCAACTACTACATGTTTTTCACTTTTTGACAGACATTTTCATATCATAATTTCAAAATATATTCTTCCAAATAAAATTCTGAGATTTTGAATTAATAATGTACATGTAATTGCATTATCAGCTCAACCATTTTTCACTGTTTTTGATTTCTTTGTCTAGTATTCTATTGTTATTAAAAGAAAAAGTCTTATTACGGAGGTATCTTTTCCTCTTTTTTGATATGTGATAGTAGATTTCCACCTGTTTGTTTCCATTAACTAATACCGACTTAAGATCATTAGTTTGTTAGTCTAGGACTGTGCGAAATCTTTTCAGGCTATCAAGTTTGGGGCACTTATTTATAGTTTGTTTAAGCTCTCTTAAAGTTTTAATTTGACTGTCAAATAACTTGCTTCTTATTACATTTATCAGCACTGCCATCAACAGATGATATCTGGTAATTTTTTGTGTTTTTCGCTTCCTTATTTTCAATCTTCTAACTTTTGTACCTTTCATTGTATGTATTCAGACATTGACCAACTTTGATTTTATTCTTGACCTCAAATTATATTTTACAATCAATTTTCAAAGTTGTTTAGAGTTTTACCAAACTTGCGACAAAATAGCAAATCTCAGAAAATTGAATTTTATTACCTTTCTAAGGTACTGATGATTTTATTAACCTTGCACAAAATTATTTATACACCAAAAACAGAATTTTACATGCTAGAAACATTTTGATGTGCATGCTTGCTGATTCTTACTTTTTGATTGCATAATGCCAGAAGTAGTATGGTTGTTCACACATACTTTGTTCTACATGTACAAATATGAACTTTTACACAGTGGGACATACATGTACTTGATTTGAACCCTGACATAACTGCATGTAATTCTGCATGTCTTGAAATATTACTTTTGTATTCATCCCAAATAAAAAAGATTGAATATTTCAAGACATCAACAACAAGTTAACACAGATTATTTCTATGCCCAGACAAAGAAAGAATTTCTGTACCGTACAAACATGTTGGCAGTTGTTTTGTTTATTATTGACCTTCACTCTATTTTTTTTGACCTTGTGGATTTTTCATCTTTTGTCACTGTACTTATTTTTATTCTGAACATAGAAACATTTTGTTTTCTACCACATTCAACCTTAAGTACAATATTAAGTATTGTTTGTTGGCAGTGAAAAAAATTTACTAGAAAAGCTCAGTTTTCTCAAGAAAAACATACAGTAAAACATTTTAAAAGCCTGTTGTTGCCAATAAAAATGTCGATATTAGTGTAGGGTGTCCATTTTATTAAGGTTTTTATTTCTGAAGGAGTTAAAGTATTTTTTTGTACATAATGTCATACAAGAGCTTAGTGGTTATACATATACTGTTCATTGTCACTCTCTGAATTAGCTGTTCTCATCTACACAATGCCAACAATAGCTGATTGTTATCAAAAGAGTGAGGTGCAATGTGTCACACTTACATATTCTATTATATCCCTAGTTGTATTGTACAGTCTGATATAATGTATGTGTCCAGATTAACAGGGTAAATTTGTTTGTAATATTACAGCTTTGGATCTAAAATGTCGTCCAGTTTCTGGAATTCAAGGGTTCTGGTTCATTGAGGTTTAAATTAAAGAAGATATGTGTGAAGTATTTTAGGACCAAAGGAGGTATCTGGTAAAAAGAGGATTCTGGTATATTAAGGGTCTGCTTTTGAGGGATTTCACTTGTAAAAGTGATTTTTAATGTGTGTAAATGTACGTTCTCATGTTTAACAGAAAGATAAGATGTTGGAAAGGTTACAAGATCACTTCAACAATAGCTATATTTAATTATTGTTTGATATATTCAGGCACTCCATATTTGAAGGGGTAAAGTGATCTTTCAAAAACAATGGTTTTCCAAAATATTTTGGCCTTGACCTGAGGTGTAATGTTATAGTCTTACTAAGTCATCTAACTACTGAAAACAGCAACAATATTGCATTTATATCATTAATGAAATAAATAATAGGAAGAAAAGGATACCATTTTGTTGATTAGTAATACGTGAAACATCAAAATGCTGCGTTGTGTGACACAGGTACTGGGTTTTATTAAGGTAATTTCATAAAGAAAATGGCAATTGGCTTATGACTAAGTCTGATCATTTCCCATTTTAAAATATATAAGGTGCAGCTATTGAAAGTTAGATAGAGTAAAATTTTGTTATAGTAAAAATTCTGGGTCTTTGTTCCTATTGTTTCATAGCTTGACATGAATGTCAACAAGGTCTATTGTCTTCATGGTTGGGTTTTCTTTACAGGGTATTGTTAAGCTTCAAGTCTTTTGTTTTATACTTTTGTTTCTATTGAATTACATAGTGCTGTGCTTGGCAAAGTAGAGCCAACCAATTCTCTCCAGTTGCCATTCATTCCAAAATCCTTAACTGGTAATTAGCATAATTTCTAAAGGTATTGACAACTAAGAACAAACCTTCAGTGCAGATAAAAAAGATTTTAAATATTAGTTTAACTTGTAAAATAAAAATATTAGTTTATAAGAGTGTTGGTAAATAGCAAAAAGAAATTTTTAAATAAATGGTAAAAGTAAAATACTGCATTGCTTAAGGTTGCGATAGAGCCCACTTAAGACTAACTTGTTTTTAGCTGTTGTGATGTCATTAGTGTATTAGGTAGGCATGGCAAGCGCAAAGAAGTTCAGAAGCATGTACTAGTTGAATCAAATAGATCTGACCAAAGTGTCCAATCACAAACTGAGATGAATTAAAAAATGTGCTACAACTGACCATGGTTATGTTGCTGTAATTTTTCAGGGTATCTTAACACCTTTTCAAAATCACAAATGTAATAACAATGTAGAAAGCTATGATATAATGCAGTTTTCAAATTAATGTGGCTTCGAGTCGTTGGCAGTAGGGGACTTTATTGGACTTCTGAGCTAAACTAGAGAACTTTTGGGCTAATTTATTTGTGACAAATCCAATTTATGATAGAATGAAGTGTTTTTAGTGTAATAGCTTTGAGATTTGCTGTTGAACTGAGAATTTAAGAGCAAGCCAAATATTTTAAAACTACGTATCAACTGTAACAAATGTTAACTTAGTTGAATTATTAACAATGTTGTAATCACTTATATTTCAGGGCCGATGTCAAAGAGAAAAATGCAAATATTTACACCCTCCAAAACACCTCAAATCACAACTAGAACACAATGGTCGAATGTTACAGCATCAACAACAGCAAATGGCATTACAGCAACAACAGATGATTGCACCTTTAACACAACAAATGATAGCTAATCCTGCATTAGTAAGTCTTGGAAATTATTTTTTTTTGTTTTTTGTTGTAATAGACCTTACCTGTGTATGTGTTTTTTGGTTCAAAACTGAGGTTAGAGAAAACAAATGTATATACATTTATGGAATTTTTCTACCCCATATCTACTCTCAGTTGATATAGATTGATGCATATATACCAAATTGAAAAAACATTGTTGGGTTCAAAAAGGTTGAATCATTGAAGGTAAGACCGAAAGGGGTAATGGGTAAGC
>JAAAQI020139193.1:0-12304 GCA_011800005.2 Stichodactyla mertensii
TAACACTGAAATGGCTTCCCATAGGAATGGTTATCGTATGAGTGGGAAACGTACGGTACTGACTTACAGCACGTACAGGGTCCGGTATGCAGTAACACTGAAATGGCTTTCCTTTTTCTTTTTGGTGTACATCATCCAATCATGACGTTTTTACCGTTACGGTAAAGTACGGTACTGCTATCGTTTCCCATTCCACTGCGCTCTTATATATCGCAAAGTAATGCACGCACCTATCAATCATACTTTCTAGACTTACTTAAGACGTATTCTATAGTATAAGGTATTTCTCCTCTGGGCCATAATTTTACAGTACTGTAAATTGCTGATGGTGAACCTGATTCCCTTCGGTGACTTCGTCTTGTTCTCGATCTCTTCAACTCCGGAAGTATCATGTCTACTTCATGTTTGGAGCCTTTTAAGTCAACTGAAGAAAAAAATGAAGACCATTGGACAGACGGTTAGATAGGCTGAAGAAAAAGGCATACAGATGGATATGAGCTAGACGGACGGTCAAATGACGGTCAGACCTACCTGAGATAGATAGATAGACAGGCAAACAGAAAGGTAGACAGACAGATGACAGAAAGACGGTCAGACGGACAGACAGGCAAACAGATAGATAAATACACATCAAAGACAGACAGTCAGACAGACAGATGGACAGCCAAAGAGAAAACTAGACAGGCAGATGACAGAAAGACTATCTGACAGACCGTGGACAGAGAGACAGACAGGCAAACAGGCAGAAAGGGGAAAAGGGAAGTGAGCTGAAAACTTCAAACGTTCCTAGTTTGATTCTAGTTTTATGCCAAAATCATTTTCCTGTAAGGAAATCCTGTTTTCAGTCAAGCAATCCAAACTCGTCGTCCAGCAAAACAAATCATTTGACTCTTACCCTCAACACATCAGGAAACAATAGGACATTACCAGGAAGATGGCAAATTAATTAAAAGCGACGCAAGTGTGATAAACATAATCTAACATGTCCATAAAAAGGTCAAGAACTACTTTAAATCTGAGGAAAATGCCCACGAAATACAGGAAAGAAGGGTTAATGAAGATCAAACTGCGCCAACGAATCAAATAAAAAATTATAGCAAAAAACTGTTCTTAATTGAAAGCCTTGGAAAACGAATAATGACGTAAAAGCATAAAAAATAAGTTAGGCAAAGGTATAGCACTGAATGGTATATTGTTTTCCTTCGTTTGATTGTCAACACTTCATTGTTATTGGTAGAAAATCAAGACACCCTACAGGAAGCTCAGTACACAACAGAGAAATAAAAAAAAAATGTTTTTAGTGATCAGAGCTAAGATTTCATTACTTCGAAGGATGATAGCCCTGTTAGAGCGAATGTCTGCCAAATTACCTTTAATTAAGAGGAATACATTTCTGCTGACTTTATGAGATAAGAAGCAAACAGATGATATTTGTAATTAAAATTTCATAAAGTGTAGTTCACCTCAGCCCGGTGTTTTGATCGTTTTTTTGATTCCCCGTGTAAACTTTGGGAGTGCATAAATGACTAATGTCAAAATAATTAGAATTAAGGAATCTTAGAAGTAGTAAGATAAGATTTTGACAGCGCTGAACATTTCTTCTCTTCTATAGCATTACACACATACTCACCCACGCACATAACGCACAAACACGGACATGTCTAGAACGTTTCTAAAACTCTAACGGTCTCTTTCTCACACACACACACACCACATCACGACACATCACAGAACGCAAGCACTCGCGCACACATGATAGACCCTAAAACTCGATTTCGATTTGATTTCTAACTTCATTTCACTGCTATTTTCAGCGATTTACTAAAGGAAGTAGCTCTTTTGCCTTTGTGCTCCGAGACTACTTAATCTTCGAGAAAAACTCGAACTGCATTGCTCCCTTGTTGCGTAGATAGGGAAAAAAATCATTGGCCCTTAAGCGGTAAAAGCCATCCAAACCGCAATCCGTGCACCGCATATTTGCTCGACGCTTCACTCAGATTTCTGTTTGCCTTGATGTGATTCTGATTCATATCTGCGTTATCTGCAAAACACATCATAATTATAGTCGCCCCCTCAGATGGGAGTTCATCAGAGCTCTGGACAAGAATATGATACGTAAGAGGTACACCGAAAAAGAGCTATAAGAAAAAAATCTGCTGGGGATGTATATTGTGGGGTTCTAACGCGTTGTCTTGTGTCTGTAAGATTATTCGCGCTTGCATACCTGGAGGGTTGCTTTTTTTATTATTATTATTCTTTCGAGGTTAGATTTTATATAATTAATCGTCAAAAGCAATACTCCAGTTTCGAGTTCTCTGTTGCTCTGTGTTAGCCTCGTTTTTGTGTAGAATATTCATGTAAGTCCGTGGAATTTCAAAGTGTTGTATTGTTGTTGTTGTGCATTCTTTACTTTATCGTTGGTATTTGTGAATATTTTACCACTGAAATGAGGCTAACACTGAGCAACATAGAGAACTCGAAACTGGAGTATTGACCCAAAGGTAGGTAGGTAGATAACTTTTATTTATACACGGTAAAAACATCAGCTACAAATATATATATATATGCGTAGTTAAGGGTTTTTTTTGGATGACGCATCAAGTAAAATGCATGATTGAAGTATCGCAAAAAGGAAACGTTAGAAGGCTTTTTAGTACATTAACGTGCAGCTCTAAGTCACGTCTAATATCTTGAGAGCATGAAGGCCGGAACTAAGACCTCTTCCATTCAATTTGGCAGTTTTCCCTTTCAGTTATTACAACTATTGACCACAAGCTGTTTTATTACACGGCCCGACATTCCTTTCAAATGCCTAAGAATAATAGGTATGCAATAAAACTTGGGAATTGTTGAATAAAGTTTGTTTTGTGTGGTCAGAAATGCAGTAAAAAATGTTAAAATAATTTTTCGATCCTTATAGTACGAAAATATCAAACAGTGCAGAGCTCGCTGAGAGATGATGATGGCAGTAGAAGCTGCAAGAGGCTATTTACTTTATCAGCATGCTCTGGGCGATGCTGGCTTCCAGCCATGAAAATATTACAGAGATTTACGTCTTCAATTCAGTGTAATTTGGCCGCGGGCAGCCGACTATGATCGAAATATAACTTCCCAGGAATATGCTTACAAGCTGACCGGACTGTCAATATTCCTTTTTGGTACAGAATCTTCTATCTGGTATTTTTACCCATCTAAAGTGTGTTTTTCATGGTCACCGTTAGGGACGAAACAGATGCAAACTTAATAAATTGAGTGCAAACTTAATATTTCGCATGCAAAATTAATAAAATTGCACGCAAACTTAATAAATTGAGTGCAAACTTAAGGCATGCGAAATATTAAGTTTGCACTCAATTTTTTTAAAGTTTGCACTCAATTTTTTTAAAGTTTGCACTCAATTTTTTTAAAGTTTGCACTCAATTTTTTTAGAGTTTGCACTCAAAATATCAAGTTCGAACTCGATTGATTAAGTTTGCATATCTTTTGTCCCTACCGGCCACCGTAGTTTTTGAAGTGCTGCTTGAAGGTGATCCACCTTACGAGAGGCGTCAAATTGAATGAGAAATGCAGATGAATTGTTGGATTAAGGGACGACCTCTCTCGTAAAACGAAGAAACTCCCCTGGTTCGGGCTGGGTCATACGAAAACCTCTCCGCTAGCAGGCTAAAAGCTTCAAAATTGACACCAAACACGTCCTATGGTTTTAGGTTTTTTTTTTTTTTTTTTTTGGCCTTTTTTGTATCAAATCATATGAGAGTAGAATGAGTGAAACAAACTTTCGTTCCTACTAAGCTCTTTGGCCTCAGTTTCCTTAATAATAAAGGCGTCGCTATTACACTATTACAGCTTTCGTTTATTTTCGTTCGATATCGAGTCAAGTGTGCGTTTTCTTAATGTATGTGTGTAGAAGCGTTTGAAATCTAAATTCTAAAATCTTGTAATCGATCGCACGATCCGCGCTAGGTCTCCCGGTGACAAGTGTGGTTTCGATTGGTTTTATCGGCAAGAGATTAGAATACAACCGAAACTTAAACCTTTACTAATCTAGCTGATGTCGCTAGCTTGGCGCACGGAAAGCCATATTGAGATTAGATATCGGGGGTTAGCTTTTGATGGGGGAGAATAAAAGATAAACGTCTCGGAGTTAAGACGAGATAGATCGATACCCAAAGGTTCTAAACTCCCACACAAAACTCTTGCGCCTCCCAAGTCAAAATCTTGCATACCATTTGCACAAAATCAGGGCAGTGCACGATGGCTTTGCTGTTCTCTTAAGAAACAATATATCAACAGAAAAACATGATAACTTTGAATATTAGAGATTGCAGGGATGTAGAAACTGGTTTTCAGCTAAGAAGAAACGATTTTGTTATCACCCTGAACGGTTTTTCGTGTAGTCATGTCCGACGTCACTCCTTAGGTCGTACAAACAGAAAAGAAAATGCCTAACGAGCTGAGGGCTTCAAAACGGAAATGAATTGATCACTCAGTTGAGCTACAAAACACTCAAAGGTCAATCCACCAGTCATTTCTTTCTTACTTTCTACAAGGCTGTCAAACGCGAACAGAGATCATAATATTGGAACTCGGGCTGTCAGTCACTCATCTATTCACGGGATTAAAAGTCAATATTTTGAATCGCATAAGCTCATCTATATTTAATGTACGAGACAAAAAATATTCTAGACAAACAAGGTTTCATGGTTTTTGGTTTTTGAAAAGGTTTATATGTGGAAATCAGCCGGATATGACAAGTAAGGCTATAGGCAATGGAAACATTCAATAAAGCGAGCAAAAAAGGCTGGCGAGACAACAAAGAACTGAAGATGTTCTTCAGAAAAAATGCTTGGAAAAGAACGGTTAAGTTAATTGTACAAAAAGCGCATTTGAAAAAAATCAGGCGAAAGAAAAAATAAATAATTAAAAAAGAAACAAATGGAAAGCAGTAAAAACAAGGACGATTTTTAAATTATAACAAAATAACCTTACCATAAGGACTGTCTGCCTTGACAATCTTGTCAAAGGCGTTTTCTTCAAAGTTTTCGAGCGGCTTGCCTTCGATAAGCATTAAAAAGCAGCTCGCTGTCAGGGCGCACAGCAAAAGTACGCGTTCTCTCATCGAACCCATCTCCAGTTTAATCAAAATCTTTTTCTTTGCCAATGAATGCTTTTGTAGCTTGTTCTCTGTTTTATCTTATCGTCTGTATCGCGGTTAAGTTAGCTTTCTCCGTTCCTCTTAGCTGTAGTCTTGGCGTCCGAGTCTGGTGTGTGAACCCAGCCAAGAAGTCGTCTCTATTATAGGTAATGCAGCGAACACGTGACAGGAAACAGCGACCTTTTGTGGCGGGTGTAAACTTCCATAAGACTGACGTTAGTAAACTATCATTTTCTCCGATGACTCGATTCCATTTCCGTCACACGGAGACCAGGAATGAAAACAAAACAAAATTCACGAGGGAAAAAAAAACACGTTGAACTAAATCAAGCACAAAACTTAGATGCAAGATACGAACCTGTTTACATAGTTGCTCAACTGGTGTACACTATTTTCAGGATTTTTGATAACATTTATAGTTTTTAACCTTGAAAATATCTGCGTCCGACTGGCTGTCATTGTCCAGATTTGGTCTTACGATTGATTGTTGCCAGCTCGGTTGATTCAGCAGCAGTTTCTGTTTCCAAAACGTGCAAAGAGGAAATTCAAATCACGTAGAGATTGAAGGTTGTAGCACAAACGCGCGGCTGAAACTACCATTTTTGACAACAAAAAGTCGGAGAGTTAATGGCTAATGGTTAAAGCAAAAAAAATCGATCAAAATAGTGATTGTTGCTTTTTAATTAAACGTAATCAGCTGGGTGCGGAAGACAGAACTGTAGCTAAGCAACACGACGAGTGCTTTAGCACTTTTCAGAGTCGGAAGAGGAATGTGGTCGATAAATACAGTAAAACCTTTTTGGGAATCAAACAAAACTCAGAAGAAATAAGATAGGAAATGACTTTTATGGAAATAAACTAATGAAGCGTACGATTGATCTGGCTGAGAAGATCAATAAACCCCGAGAAGTTAACTCGATAAAAAATCATTCCATTCAAAAACGTTTTCAGTGGCCGAGAGTCTTGAGACCAAGTCGAAATAAACCCCACGAGTAAAACTCAATTTTTTATTTAAATATACGTTTTATTTAAGCTCATTTTAAGCAATTATATAATAGGAAATAACGTTAGCCCAAGCATAGCTAAAACAACAAGGAAATGTTCTGCAAAAAGGCGCTATATTATCGCAGTTTTTTTCTGCTTTTATCATTTTCTAGAATATTAAGATGCATGCTGCCAGATAACCATCAGACCCCAGTCTAGACTTGACCGTTAACAAACTCGTAACTCTGATGCATTCAATCTTTAATGGTCCAGTTATTATCACTGTAATAATAATATTGGTAAGACTTCAGAAAAATCAACTTAAAAAGCACATTTTTTTATGAAGAATAGGCTTGGTAATAAAAAAAATTCCCTGAGTATATAGAAACCATCGATTCAAAACCACTTACGAAGTCAGTTCCTTGTGAACACGGAAAAATTCTCCTTAAAAATAAACAAACAAAAGAATTCGTTTCAATTTTGTTCTAATCAGTATTTGACGCACGCTTTCGGCTGTAAACGTAAACCTCAGGCTTTGTTGTTGTTGTTTTTTTTTTCGTCAAATTAAATTTAGAATAGTCTAACGGAATTCTAGCTCTTTGTCAGAGTCGGATGGTAAACTCCAGGGGTGTTTTAAGTTATTAAAGACTACTGACGCGGTAGAAACATTCATCTCAATATAAGGTAAGATGTACAGGGTTTAGCGATTCCTACGTCAGAACTAGTAACGTTAACTTCCGGTCACATCTTACTAATTTGTTTTTGTAATTCTGCTGTTGCTGTTATCAGATTACAATGAACAGGAAGGGCCGACAGTGTATTTCTTAACTTTGTGGAGATCGATATTGTACAGCGTTTTCTTGAGCCAAGGAAGGACTTAGGAACTCTTTCACTTTTTGGTCGAGAAACAGTGAATGTGCGATAAATTTAAGATATATGATGAAATTCTTTGATTTTGTAGACATGTTTCGAGGTACTCATGCACGGCATCTTCAGTACAAGTTATGTAAGAGTTGTAGGATCTATATAAACAGATCTTGCACGTGCACACGAGCTATTTTAAACAATCGGCTCTAAAGAGAAAAGAGAAGGTGTGCTACCCTCTCCGACTTAATTAATGAATGGTCCCTGAGAGCCTTAGGCAAAAGGATCTAAGGTTGTCTAATGTTCACTTTTTAATTTAAAACTGAGTCATCTATTCAATAAAGTCTTAATCGATGGATAAAAACTCAAACCTCTGCAAAGCGATCACCTCTCTTACCCGACCAGTCAAAGAGATTCAGTCTTGTTGGCCGCTGAAGACAGGCTTAAAAGAATGAAATTCAAGTTAGTGGAATGAAAGCCACTTTTTTTACTAAGTGGGAAAATTGTATACGCGTTTTTTTTTGCTCTAAGCTACTTGAATCTCTTGTATTTTATCTTAGCGTCATTACACTTGAGCCTGAGTGGATCCGAGGGCTTTTCTACCGTGTACAGACCTCTTGTAGCAATTCCCCAAAGCAGTTTAATTTGGAGGACAAAACAATGGAATATTTTCAGTCATCAATTCTCAGGAGAATAAAATTCTGTTGTTTTGCCCTCAAAATTGAACTGCTTTGGGAATTGCTGCAGGAGTCTGTGATAAATCAAAGAAGATTTCATACCATCCATGCAGAACCAATGCAAATATAAGAAATAAATAAATCAATTTTAAAGTCAGATTTACGATCAAACTTGGACTAATTTAATTACATTTTCGAAATGATTTTGGTAATATTTTGAGGAATGAAGTTCACCGTTATGATGTATTGAGATTTGACAGCAATTTGAGGAACGACTCGTACATCCATCCTTGTACAAAGGAAATTGTTATTACGTTATGAAGCCTCAAGATAAAAAATATTTAATCATTTTTCGAACAGAGCAAACACTCAAGTCGTTTTTGATCGCGGAAAACTGTAACGCAACTGCTTTTAGCAGCTTTCATCACAGTGAACGAAAAGAGGAACTATTAGCCGCAAAATAGTCACTTGTTTTTAAACCGGATGCCTGTTGTACCTTCTATTTTATCAAAAACAAATGCAAGTCGGCAAAGTACAAATTCTAAATCATTTTTTACTAGCCTGTCGAACGACTTGTCGGTATTGAAGGACTGAACTAAAAAGCACTTAAAATGATCATTTGAATTCTTTTAAATCGTAGGTCGGCGTCTGATTCATATTTTCCTGGCCATATTTTTCTGTAAAGGACGGCGCTCATAATACTAGGTGTTTAGGCGCGGTATTTCTGCGATAATACTGAAAGTGAAAATCGAAAACTTTGGAAGCATGTTTCGGGTTTAAGGGGCCGGAAAAGTTGAACCATTTGAATCTATATAGCGGCCGTACGTTTTTCTTTGAGCTGTTTCGTAGCTGAAGCTTTTGTAGTGTATGAAAACTATCGACATGGTTTGTACGCGTTGTTCAGGATTAAAGGAACGGAATTAAACACTGAACTGTCACTTTTGATGATCCCCAGCATAGCGAGGTAACTGACTTTCTTTATAGCGTTATAGATGAAGCTTTTGTAATGATCACCGGCCTGAAATGAAAATCGAAATGGCTTGGAAGCGTGTCAGTTCGAAAGGAGCTGAAATGAACGGTTTGTTCTTTGACTTTCTGAATCTCGGCATACCGTTGCTGAATTACCAAGTAAAACTCCATTTTCATTCAAATTCCAATTTAGTTTTAGTTGATCTGAAGCCTACTGCTTTGTCTGTTAATTGTTATTACATCCCGCGGTACATATCTGTGCATTTTCTTTTGTGATACGAGAACTTTGTTACTCAAAATAAACCGGAATGCTTTATTGCTACACTATGCGAAAGGAAAGCCTTCTGTTGCTCAAACAAATTGTTCCAACTTGGTGCTCTTTTCAAGTGGCTGAAAGAAGCTTGAACTACCTTTCTGATAAACCACTGATCGACGACTAGAAGAAAAAGAACAGTAAATCTAGCACCCTACCCCAATAAAAAACCCGCACATTGCTGTACTAAAGTCTAAATTTTGTTCCAACTGAAGAACAAACGCTTATCCGCCGTGGATCTAGGATCTTCTAATGCTTATATCATATCATTACCAACAGGGGCGAATCCAGGGGAAGGGTGCAAGGTGTACGTACCCCCCCTGAGATGAGCAACTTATGGATTTAATATTATTTACTTTTGGCGTTCGAGTCCCGAACATAAATGGTGTACATCCCTCAAGAAAATCCCGGATCGCCGCCTCTGGCGAAATGGTTCAGTATTTTAGTTCAAATGACACAAGACAAAAAATAATATTGTTTTAACTATTTCCAGCATCATTCATTTCTTACTTTTTGACTCTAACATGATATCATTTGGCTTGGGTTTTCTGTGGCTCAGTGCAATTTTTGCGGTTGGATTTCTATTAATTCTCAACTACATTGTAGTGCTGGGTTACATGTCAGGCACCTGTCAGTCTTGGAGTAGCTTAAAAGGATATTTCTTCAGGATTTTCGTCTCGTGTTTATAGTACCTTATTGTTTCTTAGAGGGATTTGTGAACTGGCCTTAATTCTTTTGCTTTGAACTTCTGGACAAAAATGAAAAATTAATTCTGTCTTCCTTCTAGACGTTACGACAGGACCCGAAGGCAATGATGTATTGATTAACGTTTTGTACTTTTTCTCTGCCGCAAAAATATCCAAGGACTTTCAGAAATACGAAGAGTGGTTTGAATCAAAGCCGGATGTAAGACAGAAAAAACAAAGGGTTAGTACTAAAGTAGATATAACCTAAGACTGTTGGACTAATCTTCTAGCTCCAAAACAACAAACTCATCAGTCACAATAGTGTCAAGACCTTGGGACAAGTAGTTAATTTTAGTAAAGTAACTGATAGAACATTGACAATAAGAGAATGTTCTCTTGGGGGTAGGGCTGGGAGGGTTTGTAGAGGTGAAAAATTCCCAGGCTTATTTGGTGATTCTACGTTAAGTATCAATGCTTGGTACCATTTGAGCGATTGCTAAAATGACAAGATCTAGCGGATGATGACTAAGTTTAAAGTGAGGAGAAGCGCTCGCCCTTAATGATGCGTGAATACGGGAATACACCCCTTCCAGTAATTCCCAAAGCAGTTCAATTTGAAGGACAAAACAAGAGAATTTTATTCTCCTGAGAATTGAAGACTGAAAATATTCCATTATTTTGACCTCCAAATTTAATCAACCTCTTTACTTTGGGTGTAATGTTTCCCATTTCAGAAAACGTGTCATTCCCTTAGGTTTTGTTTCTTTGCTTCTCGGAAACGCTTGAGGAAGATACGTTAATATGTATGAACCTCAAACTGAAGAATCTTATTCCCAAGAGGATGACACGTGGTCTGAAATGGGAAAACATTACGCCCAAAGTAAGAAGGTCTATTGCTTTGGGGACAGCTGCATACAGAGATCTATTAAATTCAGAGCCTGGTTTCAACCTTTTGCATCAGAAAGGATTAATATTAGTTGAGAGAAAAATTCTCATGGCAAAGGAGAGAAAAACACATCAAACAACCTGACCTGAGATGTGGTGTCCAGAAAAGTATCCGCGGTTTTAGTCTGTACTAAGGATGATTAAACATGTTAAAAGCCAAATATCTAAAGTAAACCTAATCGACCCACCTAGTTATCATTGTCATTATTGGTTTTACATCTAATTTTAATTTAGAATCAAATAATTCCTTAAAACATTAAATACTTGATTCCAACTGCAATATTTTTGACACCATAGAAATTCATTCCATTTTATGATTTTATAATTAATTTTTCAAAGGCAGATCCGTTTTTCGATATTTCAAGGGGTTTTTCACGGTCTCTCTTTCGGCTTTGTTTGACAGCATTGGAATCTATTTGCACTCAATATACACTTATATATGTTGGCGACTTGAAGTTAAGAGCCTTAGCTAAACCAATATTCAATAGTACTCATATATGATACGAACAATATTCGTTCTTGTTATTGTGATATATGTTCTTGTGTGACAACTTATTTTTATTTTTTACGTTTTAACCTTCGCTTTTTTCCGGGAATATTACTAAAAAATTATCTCTGAAGGACACACAACTGGATAGCTGTTCCTTTTTTTTTTTTTTTTTTCCTTTTTTGAATTATTATTATTATTTTTTGGCTTTGCAGAATTTAATTTTGATAATTACGATCAATTATTGACACGAAGTATGTAATTATATCTGGAAATTTGATTGCACTAACTGAAGATCATTACGCCGTCTCGAAAATGGGCTAAATGTAAGCTAACATTTCATTTAAACATTACAAAAATATTTGCATGTGTAAAGCATGAGTTAGTGCTAATGATACCTGTATGAGCTCAAATATATTATATTGATTGTGCCAGAAATGTAGCTGTGAGACACATAGTGTTTTGCCAAACCCCAAATATGTCTTTCTGCATCTGTATAACTCGATTTAGGACTGAACAAAATGTCTTCAAAAACCGCAATTAAGGAAAACCTATGTAAAAGAAGAATAAAGCATTCATAGTTGATTCGTCGCTTAATGAACATTTTTGATGCTTTTTTTACTTTTTAGCTCTGCAATAAAAGTTTTTTTGCGTTGGAAATTTAGTTTGATAATTTTTTTTAAACTCGTTTCCAAAGAGACCTTTTGAAGGCAAAGAAATCAGAAGAATTTAGCATAAATGCCATAAGCTTAATTGATGTAGTTCGAAGGAAAAGATCTCTATCATTTTTAGCAGCATTCTGCAGCCCTTTGTCATTCTGGCAACAAATCAAATATAAGATTCGACTTGCTTTCAATTTTCTATAGTTCGTGGGTACTGAATTCATGGCCCCTTGAGTGACAGCCAGTCAACTTACAGTCGTGTACGTGATCATCGAGTTCTTGCGACTGCTGAAACAGTGTACTTTTGATTAGGTTTTGTTAGTTGATTAAAGCACAAGGATGACGGAATTTTCGTGAAAGTGGAGAAAGGAAGATAGACAGACGGAGAATAAATACATATCTTTATTACATATATCTTTATTTGGTAAAGCGGTGAGGTTGGAGAAAAGATCGCAGCCCGAGTGGAAGAGAGAGGGGGTGGGAGGAGGAGAAGAAGAAGAAGAAGAAGAAGAAGAAGAAGAAGAAGAAGAAGAAGAAGAAGAAGAAGAAGAAGAAGAAGAAG
>JAAAQI020139215.1:0-12301 GCA_011800005.2 Stichodactyla mertensii
GTTGCTAGTGAATATCAAGATATTGTTTTTTCTTTGTAACAGTCCATACTAGAAAAGCCGGATCTGGTTTGTTCATGTTTAACACTATGCCTTATGTTAAGTTTATTCTCTCGTCCAATTAGATTTTACATGAAAATTGCTTTAATTTTCAAAGCAATTTACATCTAAAGTTTTCCGATTGGCCGACGTCCTCCTATTAGTTGCGTAACCTCAAAATCCAGACATCAAGATACGAAAGCCGAAAGGCTGCACATAATGCCAAGGAATACACCTCTCGAACATATGCGACAAAATCGAAACCGTAAAAGACGATCTCTATTCTAGCGACAACGAAGTTGCTAGAAGTGCCTTGAAACCAATCACACTAAGAGTCAATGCTTCTCTTAAAGTTGATATGTGAAGTGTAAGAAAACCATCATATCTCGATCTCTGAAGAAGCCCAAGAAAACCAAACAGAAGGCACACCCGTGAAAACAACCAAAAAAGAAGTTTGAAGAGCAGCAACATGCAAAGACGCTAAGGGAAGGAAAACACTCACATGAGAGCGAGGGACGCACTTCATCCAAGTGTGCGTGCATATTCTGTTATAGTCTGTCATTGCCAAGGTTAGCGGTGAAGATAAAAGGAACGGCGTTGCTGGTGCTCTTTGGAGAAGAACCTTCACTCGAAGTGGGAAAGACAATGTATAACTCAGTACATCAAGGAAAGAAGTTGTTGACCCGACAGCACTCTCAGCCGAGTTCTTCGTTTGACTGAGGTTGCCATTCAATGCGCAAGAAAGTGGAGAAAAGGTAAAGTTATATGCAAAACATTTAAAGCTCCCACAGCAGAGGAAACTACGAAAGCTCAAAACATCCTGTTAAAAGCTTTGCAAAAAACAGTCTACAAGCCAGAAATCGAATATCTCAATAAAAGGGTAGAGTCGATACGGCAATAATACAAAAACTCGGTCGGCTTTACCTGGATGAGACAAATCTCATACCCTGTTGTGGACGATAATCATGGGGTTAGTTTCAAGACTGATTTTTTACACTCATATGATAATTACATTGATCTTTAATCAGATATTATTTTTCAATTATTATTTGATCTTTAAGTAGTGTTTAATAAACGAGCAGGATTGTTTTATCGAGTTTAAAACCACGAGGCGGTAGCCGAATGGTTTTCGACGCGATAAAACGCGATCTGCGAGTTTATTGAACTACTTCAAACACGTCACATAAATAAGTTCAAGTATTTAACGATAATTTGATAAAAAGTGCAAAATAAAAGCAAGATTATAGTTTGATGAAAACTTTTACATCACGGGCATGCGCACTGTACAGAAAACGGCTCCCACACGGAAAAGAATGTTTGGAAAACGTAAGAGTGATATCAGTTTCGTCCAGCGAATGGTACGTTAGGGTGTTTGCTTAAAGGCTCTGGTTTAAATTGGGCTTGCTTACCAAGCAAATCCAATTCCGTTAGTTAAAGAATACTTATGAGGAAGACTTTACTGGGTTTAAAGCCTCGTGCATGTCACTGATTTAAGGTTTTTGATAGGCTGAAATGCTCATTAATTGTTCGTTTGAATTAGATATTCTATTGATGACATCATAACAGTTCTAATTAGCTACACAATTATTTACAACACATGGCTCTGGACTCTAGCATAAATCCAGTCATTTATTTAGTTAGAAATAAAGATTTTCGGAATTCTTGTCGACAATTTTTGAGGAATTTTATTCATCACTGAAACTGAAATGCACCAATTGCATTGGTTTTCAGACCTTAAAGTGATCACATGAAAAACAAGAAAAAATAGCGGTCTCATTATAAACGCGGAAGGCTGCTGCAGTGTAGCCCAAGATTTATATTATATATGAAGAAAGAGAATATCATGCCAGTAATGACAAGGGAAAAACATAGCCCTAAAAATATGAATGACCTAAGGAACCTCTAAAGTCTATCAAGTGATAGCAGCTGATATTGTTGACAATGTATTGGTAATTTCACCATTGGACTCGAGATTAAAACTTTCTAGATTGATTATCCTATTCAAACTGTAGTAGGTATTTACTCCTTTTGCGGAGATGTTCAAAGAATATGTGGAATTGACAAATTATGTTTATTCTTTACAAATTATCTTGGTTTGTTTCACTTTAGATGGTGCCAGGTATCATCGGTATAGAAAGATACTTGGCGCTTACTCTAAGACATCGATACACCATAGTGTCACCAAGAAAAGAGTTCGTTCGTTGATTGTAGTCGTGTGGATTGTGGCAAGTCTCCTTTCATTATCGACAAAGATTGAAAAATCATATGTGGCATTGTTGATTATTATTCCATTTTCCCCTTTTTCTTATTATCCGTAACAACTGTGTTCTACGTCAAGCATTTTAGAGCCCTTCATTTTGCACAGCACAGTGAAAAACAACAACAAAAAATTATTATTATTTAGAAAGCAATATCTTCTTCAATAAACCTAGACGTATAGGTGCCATTAACACGTTTCAGGTGATAGCAGCTGGCATTGTTAACAAAATATTAAATTTGCAATTGGATTCAGTTATAAGTTTGCAAGACAAAAGATCTTCCAATTGCCTTTAAAGTACTATTTTTAGCTACCATTGCTCACTGTTATAGGAACCTTTCTTGTGATACTAATGGGGTTTTGAAACAAAGGATGATAGAAAAGATCGGGCAAGTAAAAGAAGCATATTGATTTTAGTTCAAACAAAAACTAATCTGTTATCACAAAAAGAGAAATGAGTATTTCGAATATCAACAAGAGAATATTAACTTAAAATAACTATGTTTAAGGAAGTAATTTTGTGGATGGTTTCTGTCTAACTGCAATCCAATCACAGAACGTTTATTGTCAAGGATGAGCGCAGACTCCCATTTTGATAAAAAGAAATAATATAACTATCATAAAAACTTTCTCTTGGCAATTCAAATAAGCGGTTGTTGACGAAGAAGCACCTCGCAGTTTCACTTGATTTTATGGGCTCGAAGAGGACTGAGCATTAATTAATGACAACATTTTCTTTGAAAATAAGTGATCGCATAATGCATAATGCGGATCGCATAAGTGATAAGAAGTAAATTTCAGAAAAATAATCACTAAGTAATCAGATAGTCTGAATTAGCTCATCGTGTTCGGAATTTATATTCGAAATATCATTCACCAGCACTGAAGAACGCCTGGATTCGTTTCTTCCCGGCTTCAATAGGCCACTTGGAAAATCTTCAAAAATTAAAGAACAAACTAGAGAGAAGGATAAATTATTAAACATGAATGGGTCGATTAAAGAGTGTCCACAAATTGTGCAATTATTCTTGCAGAAGTTAAAAGATGTTCAGTTCTTCGAGACACAAACTGTGATAATCATTTTTGTTGTTGCTGTTCTCATGTTTACAGCAACGCTGGGGAATGGAATGATTATCGTTGCCATCTTGAGATCACAGAACCTACAAACGCCTTCCTACTTACTGATAACAAGTTTAGCGTTCACAGATCTGTTGGTTGGTTTGGTATTTCATCCTTTACAAATCACAATAAGTACATATTTCTTACAGGGCAACGATCAAGGAGTGTGTTCATTGGCTAAGTCATATATGTTCTTTACAGCTTGTCTTGGTTTAACTTCTCTTTTTATGGTGACATGTATCAGTATAGACAGATACTTGGCGCTTACTCTAAGACATCGATACACCATTACTGT
The DNA here is from genome assembly GCA_011800005.2 of Stichodactyla mertensii. Lineage (NCBI taxonomy): Eukaryota > Metazoa > Cnidaria > Anthozoa > Actiniaria > Stichodactylidae > Stichodactyla > Stichodactyla mertensii. The sequence goes on from JAAAQI020139215.1 coordinate 3,708, forward strand.
CAGCAAGAAACGAGTTCGTTTATTGATTGTAGCCGTGTGGATTGTGGCAAGTCTTCTTTCATTATTGATAATAATCGAAAAGTTGTTTTCAACTTTAATAATCATTTATACTTCTGTTTGCTTGGTTATGTTGTTCATAACCTTTGTTTTCTATATCAAATCTTTTCGAGCTCTTCATGTTTACACAGTACAAGTTCACGCCCAACAAGCCAACCCGTTGGCTGGGAACTTTGATGTTGTGAGATACAAGAAAACCTTAAAGACGATGCTTGTGGTGTTAGCATTTCTTCTACTCTGCTATCTTCCCATAGTCTGTACACTTCCTTTGATGAATATCACAGGATATCGAGAAGAGACAGTTGCGCTGTACTTTGTATCGCTTAATTTCATGGGTTTTAATTCCAGTATAAACCCAGTCATTTATGTTTTAAGGTTTACCGATCTGAGAGCCGCATGTAAAGAAATGTTGAGGAATCTTATTCAGTGACATAAATTTTGCTTTCTTGATCGTTTTTCAGTTTTGAATATAACTTGTATAGGATAAGCTCAGTTGGGGTAGTTTATAGAGTTTTCGATTCCGGAATGTAAATTTCTTTTAGCCAGGAACAGTTTGTAAAGTGGTTACTTTAGAATCAACTTTTTTATGTATCTCTTTATAAAAGTCCATATTATTTAAAAAAGTACTTTAAATCTCAATTTACTTCCGTTTTTTCTTCCGGGATTGAAATTGCGGACATGCACAGTAGCATATGAATAAGGGATTTTCCGCTAGTAACAAACGGAATACAAGAAAGCGATCAAACTAGAAAAGGAGCGCTTCTGTAAAACCTAAGTCTTGATTAACGCGTACTTGGAGTCCCTATCAAAGACCCACTGACCACAATCTAATAAAACAGAGGTTTAAGAACATCCGTAGTTTAGGGACACTCGGAGTCGCGACGCAATCCTACGGCAACCTATTAATTCCCATAATTATGAAGAAACTACCAGAAGAAATACGATTTCTGATATTCAGAATAGATTCCCAATCAGTCACCTCGCTCGATCGACTGAGAGACGCACTGCGACAAAAAATTCTGTCAAACTCAAGAAATGGAATATGCGTCTTCGCCAAAAGACTTGCTGTTGATGATGTAAAAACCGTTTTTTTCTACGGCCGACGCTTTACTATCAGGTGCTCAACAAAGACCTCAAAACCCAAACATGAAGCTACGAAAACCGAAAGGCTGTACATACTGCGAAGAGACACTGCTCGAACAAGTGCTACAAAATCCAAACCGTAGAAGACAGACGATCCCTACTCCAGCAATAACGAAGATGCATCAGCTGCCTCGAAACCAGTCACACCAAGAATTAATGCTTATCTAAACGCCGAAGTATGAAGTGTAAGTAAAAACCACGTTTCTCGATCTGCTAGGAACCTCAAGAAAACTGACCAAGAAGCACACCCGTAAAAACAAAGGAAAACTACGACAGAGAACGAATCAACAGCCACAAGGGAGCAACGCACGTACTTCATCCAAATGCGTATATTCTGATGCAGTTTGGCATTGCCAAAGTAAGCGGTGAAGATAAAAGACACTGCCATGCTCTAGCTTTTTCGACACGGCTCATAAAGAACCTCCGCTCAAAATCTGAAAAACAAACTACAATTCAGTCCATTAAGGACAGAAGTTTTTGACATGACCCCATTTTGCACTCTCCAAAGCGCCAGAAAATTATAAGACGCTGTGCCACTCACACTACTAACAGAGGGAGTAAAAAAGACGTCAAAATGGCAGGCTTAGTTACGCCAGTCATCTGCCCTCCATTATCACTCGGGATAGAGGATCTGCTAATACCTCCCGTTAGCTGAAGAAACTTGACCTTGCTTCCTCAAGTAGTATATATTGACTAGCTGTATTCTACTAGAAAAATAATTATATTTACGAGTTGAACATGGTTGAAAAGTCTTGAAAAGTTATTTGAATCCGCCGCAAATTTACAAGTAAACCTCAACGAAGTTTTAACGTCAATGGTTTTCGGTTCGTTGATTAATTGCTTAACTCAGCTGTTTGATTATTTTCATTGTGTGATACACAATAGCCTTGCCTGGACCTGCTCGAAGCCACCTCAGAAAACAATAGCTCACCGCTTGACCGTCATTTTATGCTTTAAATCCTCCGCAAAATACTCAATTCCTCCGCACTCCTCCACAAAAAATTACTAAATCCTCCGCAAAAATCCGGCCCGTGCCTTGCAATATATACTAATTCCTCACGAAGTAGATATCATCATCGGAAACGATCATTATGGTCATCTTATCACAGGAAGAATGATAAAGGCTGAAAAGGGACCTTGGGTAAGTATGGAAAGCAAATTCGGTTGGCTTATATCCCGACCTATTCCTTACATGAATTGCGGCAAAAGCAATGCACTTTGTCGTAAAATCGAAGCCTGGCCAGCAGAAGTCGAAAAACTCGATAATCCATTTCTGGGAAATCAACGACCTAGACACAGAGGAACCGGAGGACAAGGTGCTAAAGAGTTTGAAGAAAACATGTCGTTAGTCTCCCTTGAAAGGATAACAAACGAAATCGGCCCCAGCAACTTTGGAATAAGCAAAAATAGGCTGAATAGCCAGCTTACTTCAGAAAGATCTCAAGCTCATCCAAAGTTGCATCCACTTTATTGAAGATCAAGTTCGACAAGGATTCATCGAAAGAGATTCAACCCAAGCAATCATAAAGGAATCGTGCATTATATCCCTTACTTCCCTGTCTTCAAGTAAGATAACGCAACGATGAAAAAGAGAATAGTATAGAACGCTTCCGCTAGAAACTCAGACTGAGCTTCAACGACTGTCCATGCTTAGAGCCTAACTTCATGCGAGAGTTGATAGATGCCCTTCTGAGATTTCGACCTCACAAAATAGCCTTCACAGCAGAGATTAAAAAGGCTTTTCTAGAAATCGAGTTAAACGAGAGAGAGACAGAGATACAACTCGCTTCTTATGGTTCAAAGACACCAGTAAACCAGCAAAGAACATAGACAACAGAAATGTGTACAGCCGTGTGTTATTCGGAACTGCTCTCTCGCCCTTCCTGTTATGCCTTGCGACGATTCAATACTATCTTGACCAGAAAGAAACGATAAGATTAGTAAAACCCATTACGTTAAAGGAGAAAATGATGATACAAGAGCTATGGAAGAAACATTACCTGGGACGAGGACCTCCCTAGCGAATAAAAAGAACGATGGCTAAAATGGTTTAGCGACCTAAATAATCTACATGCAATCCAAATTCCGAGACCACGTACGGATCTCTGCAAAAAAGTTGCAGTTGGAAGAAACATTACCTGGGACGAGGACCTCCCTAGCGAATAAAAAGAACGATGGCTAAAATGGTTTAGCGACCTAAATAATCTACATGCAATCCAAATTCCGAGACCACGTACGGATCTCTGCAAAAAAGTTGCAGTCTACGGAGCTGTCGCGTACCTGAGAGAAACATCCGAACAACGCCACATATATCACGTTCGTAATGGCCAGTAACAGAGTGGCGCCCATAACAACTCAGACTCTCCCTCAATTAAAACTGTCAGCAGTGCTCTTGGTAGAAAAAGTCTTTGCATATTTAAAGAAAGCACTCGAAATTAAAGACAACTAAATAAATGACTGGATTTATTCTAGGGTCCACACTTATGCGCTGTAAGTGGAGATGTTTAAAAGTTCTAATTATTGCGCAGCTGAAGAAACATCTTTGACGAGGTTTGCCCTTCTTGGCTACGTACATAAAGAGGGCCGGCGTAGCCCATTCCAGTAAAACGTGTGATTTCGTAGCCCTTATCTTTGGCAGGAGTTGTGTGGATAAAGGGCGGAAAGAGATATGATTGTTTTGACGATCTGTCGCCCTTAGGGAATACCGTAATATTGCCTCTTTTGAGTTAAGGTTTCTCTTATCCCTCCATGCATAACTGCTTCATGCATCGCTTGCTGAAGCTGCTTGTTCGATGATAACCAGGTTAACAATGTCTGGGAATCGCTCCAATAGATGGTTCCCAATTAGTTAGATTTAAAGATGTTCGGAAATCTTGTCGACAATTTTTGAGGAATCGTATTCATCACTGAAAAAATGCACCATGACAGTTATGAAAAGGGGAAAAGACAGCCTTAAAAATATGAATGACCTACGGAACCACTAAAGCGTATCAAGTAATAGCAGCTGATATTGTTGACAATGTGTTGGTAATTTCGCCATAGGACTCGAGATTAAAAATTTTAAGATAAAAATCTTCTATTAGCCTCTTTGCCGCAAATAATACCCGACTGTAACTGCAACGTAAATATATTTTGATTTCATTTATTGAAGACAAATTTCATTAAGTTTCTAAGGCCTTGAGTAAAACCTTTAAGAAAATGATGTTGTACCCTTATAACACGTTATTGATCTCAAAATACTTAGCATTTTTATATTTTAGCTACCATTGCTCACTGTTATAGCAACCTTTCTTGTAATAATAATGTGATTGTGAAAGAAAAGATGATAGAAAAGATCGGGCAAGTAAAAAAAGCATGTTGATTTTAGGTCAAACAAAAACTAATCTATTGTCGCAAAAAAAGGGAATAAGAGTATTTCGAAATAGCACTAAGAGAATATTAGAACTATTGAAATAACTAGGTTTTAGGAGTAATAGTTCAAAAACGAGTGCGAGTGTTTCATCAGGGGTTTCAAACACCGAGAAACAGATGAAAGCACGAGGCCGTAGGCCGAGAACACAGAAATTTGAGTTTGAAGAATTTTGAACTAGGTGATAAGTAAATTAAAATATTTCCTCCGTTGTTGCTTCATTTTATGCAAATGAGATCCAAACACTGATGCAAATGAGATCCAAACGCATGGGTTTGGATCTCATTTGTTGGACCGGGTATCCAAGGGCATGCACGTGATGCGCATGTGACCGCATGATTGGCGTAGGACCTCATTAATTATTCATGAATTTGAGAAAGTAATTTTCTGTATGGTTTATGTCTAACTGCAACTAATGCACTGTCTAATCATAGAACGTTTATTGGGGAATCGCGGTTTGATTATAAGGAATCAAATGATTATTATTAAAACTTTCTCCTGTCAATTCAAATAACCAGTTGCTGACGAAGAAACAGACCTCCCAGTGTCACTCAGTTCTGTAGGCTAGAAGAGGGGTGACCATTAATTAATGACAACATTTTCTGTGAACGGTCGTCGGATAAGTGATTAGAAGCAAGTTTCAGAAAAGTAATCACTAAAGATAGTCTTTATTTGTTCATCGTCTTCGTAATTCATATTTAAAAAATCATTTACCAGCAATGAAGAACACCTGGATTCGTTTCTTCTTGACGGCAACGGACCATTTAGGAAATCTTCAAAAAGAAAAGAACAAACGTGATAGAAGATTTAAACGTTAAACATGAATGGGTCGATTGAAGAGTGTCCAGTAACTGTGCAGTTATTCTTGCTGGAAAAGTTAAAAGATGTTCAGTTCTTGGAGACACAAAACCATGATTATCAATTGTGTTAATCATGTTCTCATGTTTACAACAACTGGGGAATGGAATTATTATCGTTGCCATCTTGAAATCACAGAACCTACAAACGCCATCTTACTTACTGATAACAAGTTTAGCCTTCACAGATCTTTTGGTTGGTTTGATGTTTTAGTTAAACCACTTTGAATAATTGGATCTGTTTTAACTCTGATCCTGTTATCCATGACGTGTGTATCTTCTACGTCAAGTCTTTCAGAGCTCTTCATCTTCACACAGTACAAGTTCACGCCCAACAACCCAACCCGTTGGCTGGGAACTTTGATGTTGTGAGATACAAGAAAACTTGATGCTTGTGGTATTAGCATGTCTTCTACTCTGCTAGAACAAACAAATGAAATATTGAGGAATGTATATGCTAAAATAGCAGCACTTCGACGCCTTAAGCAATTAGTGCCAGATGATACTTTATTAGTTTTATATAAGAGCTTTGTATTGCCGCATTTTGAGTATTGCAATTCTTTACTCATTGGTATCGGTAGAACGCTTAATAACAAACTAGAAAATGCCAATTATTATGGATTGCGAACAATAATGAACACGGGACAGCGTTAGTTACGAGTCAATACTTAGGATGGTCGATATGTACACTACGTTAGAACGTAGATGAATAGTACAGTCATTAATAATTTTTCAAGTCCTTTAGGGAAAATGGCCCATCCTATATCTCTAACTTATTTAAGCCTCGTATTACGTCATATAATCTTAGAAGTAGTGGGCTAAATGTAATTCAGAATTTTTATAATAGTACTTTTTTTTCATAACTCGTATACCTATACATCTGGAACCAGTTACCGTTACCTGCTAAGACCTCACCAAATGTATCATCTTTTTGTAGGCAATTGGATAAGTTCAATTTTGTCGGCTGCCAATGCAATAGTTGCCTATAATGCAACCTTTTTTTTGGTTACGATAATTATTAGTATTACACTTTAGCCAATTTATAAACCCTTATAAATTTAAGTTAATGTGACAACCATGACCTCTGCAACGGATATGCAGTTGAGACAAGGGCTATTTTCGGGTATCCAAAGGTCAGTGTACGATTTCATATTAATGGCGTGCTGTGCATAGTTAGCCAATCACTTTATAGGTTTCACGTGCTCAAGGGCTGATTCAAAATCATCCCTCGACCTTGGCTATTATATTTCGTTTTAAGCTTTATGCCCTCACTGGAAACTGCACTGTGCCTAAACCAGAAGCCTTTTGCATCAAAAATTACACCGATATTTCATACAAGTGCGGCACAAATCGCTATTTAGGGCCGTTTGAGAACCTACGCTTCGTCACTCAGGAAAAGATGCCGCCTACTAGACGCCGAAGGGCAGTTCGCGACCGGAATAATATGGACTTAGACCCAACTATCTTGAACGCCTTGTCTATTTCGGATCTTCGTGATCTCTGCCGCCAAAAAGGCCTCCCATCGACGGGCCAGCGAAGCGTACTTGAGAGAAGGCTTACCAGTTCGCGATTGATGCCAGCGAGGGATGCAGATAGTGTGAACAACACCGAAGCGTCGAGCGTACTTATAAACAACACGCCGGTATGCCCCCAGCTCCATAACAGCACCTTTAGTGAGGCTCAAATCAACGAAATCACACAGCTTGTGAAGGACTCCGTCGCAGCAGCCTCCCGGGAGATCGCAGGCGAAGCTGCTTGGGCTGCAGTTTGTGCACTACAGACTCTAGCAGGCAAGAACTCGAACAGCGCTGCCAACAACGCTAACGCTATCGATGTGGACGCCATCTTGGAAGGTCATTCGACTGGTCATTCATCGGGAGACAGCACATCGACAGAGTCGTCAGGTCTGTACGCAACCCCATTCCAAGACCCCATCCCAGCACGTTACGTCAAAGAAATCCAATCTGGTGAGTTTTTTGAACTATCCAAATTACTTCCACAAAATTTATCCAATTCAGAAGAAGAACCGCTTGTTTTATCTCTGGAGAATTCGGTCGTAAAAGTGACCAAGAACACAGAAATTTCCCCAGCGTTCACAGGAACTGCTTCATTACGTTAGCTTGATAAGATATGCCGCCAGGGTCCACAGCGGCCTAGGCTGGGCGATTTACGACTATAAGTTCCGCCAAAAGGATAGCCTTAACAAGTCACTGGTGTTGTCTATCCTAGATAATCAGTTGTGGCTCACTATTTTCAACGTCGCACCTTCTGTGCTAAAAGAGGAATATCCTCTTTTCTCTAAGGGACCCAACAATGCCTCTGAGAGGGCCGCAAGCAGAGGCACATGCAACACTTTTAACTCAAAGGGATCTTGTGCCAGGGAACCATGCCGATTTAGACACGTGTGCAACAAGTGCGGGGGGTCCCACCCTGGGTGTGACTGCACCGAAAGACGTCGGGAAGGGGATAAATACGGGGATGGAGGTAAACGAAGTGGACATGGGGGTAAGGATCAAGGGGGCTCCCATTCCAGCTCCTCCCGTAGATCCAAGTGAAGGGGCTAACTTGGCTCTCCCCACCCCAATCAATGTGGAAAGGTTGAAAAGTATACTAGAGGATCACCCTGACCGGTTTTTTGTTTCCACTTTGTGCAATAATTTAAAGTATGGGGCTGACATAGGTTATAATGGCTTACGAGTTGCACGTTTTTCAAAGAATTTACCTACTGCATTAGATCAGCCTAGTATAGTAAGCGAAAACCTGTTTAAGGAGGTCGCCTTAGGCCGTGTAGCCGGTCCGTTTTCAAAGCCCCCCTTCAGTAATTTTCAAGTTTCGCCCATTGGTCTTGTCCCTAAGAAACATACGAATAAGTTTCGAACCATATTTCATTTATCATTCTCGAAATCCGGAATTACCAGCATCAACCACTCTATTTCAAAGGAGGACCATAGCCTACAGTATATTACTATAGATAACGCTATAGAAGGAATTTTACGCTTTGGTAAAGGGTGCTTCCTTGCCAAAACAGATATCGAGTCTGCCTTTCGCCTTATTCCTCTCAAACCTTCGGACTACGAGCTCTTCGGGATGTACTGGGAGGGTAAATACTACTACGACAGAGTCCTTCC
>JAAAQI020139226.1:0-12301 GCA_011800005.2 Stichodactyla mertensii
GGCGGAGATAGGTAAACAAACGAAAATCTATTGAATGGCTTTTCCGTGAGTAAATCTCGATATGTATATGATAAATTATCATATGAGCTGTATGGACCAGCATGCACACTCCCATGAAAACTTTTGGCAAAAATGCTTGTGAGTGGGTATGTACAGATTTTTTGAGGTGATCCAGAAAAACTTGTATCTGTACTAGGATCTACTTGCACATACTGGACTTGAGAAAAATTGTTTACGTGCGTCTAAGATTAGATTCATTCTTCTCTTTACTTTCTTTCATTTTTTCTTCCAGGATATATGGATTACTTCACAAATCAGCAAATCAAGAATTTGAAATTGAACATTTCTTTATTTTGGCTTGGTTCCAAACTTTCACAGTTTATTGCCAAAAAGTTAAATAACTCTAGGAATCCTTTTCTTTTGTTTAACTGGGAGCCAAATACACTAACAAGTAATGGAAAATTGACAAGAATATTTCTACCACCCTGCAGGTAAGAGATTAACAGAAACAATACTCTGGCAAGATTCTATAAATATTCATTCATCCATTCATCCATTTATTTATTCTATGAATGTAGACTTTGTAGCACTGTGCAATGGATAAAATTAAATTTCAAGTGCTACAAATTTAATTCCATTCACTTATTATGGGAAGCACCAGGTGGCGTAGTGGTGAGAACACTTGTCTCTTATCAATGCTACCCGGCCTCACTTTCGTATGTGAGTAGAGTTTCCAGTTGGTTCTCTCCTGTGCTTTGAGGGTTTTTCTTTGGGTTCTCTGGTTTTCCTCCCTCCACAAAATTCAACTTCTAAATTCCTTGAATTCAATCATGGAACGAGGGCCACACTGGTTTTTAAAGCCACTGGCTATTTAGTGCTCCCTAGTAAAAGCTAAGGACAGGGGTTTTTTATTCTTTCATTCTACCAGGGTTCATGTGCGTCTTGTAAATCCTTGAAAACCCTTGAATTTCAGCAGCCATGTTTCAAGGCCTTAATTGGAAGTCCTTAGTTTTAAATGTTTTAGGTCTTTTGGTACTTGAAAGTCCTTGAATTCTAGGTGAATAAGCTTAACTGTCAAGACTCTTAATTTAACTTTCTCTTAAAGTTTCTTAAAGTGTAGAGACTTGAAATGCTGTTGAAATGAAATATTAGTGGAAATTGAACATAATTTGACTCATTGGGCTCCCTGTGTATTGCACATGCAAAGACCATTCCACTGCTGCACATGTTGGATTCAAACATGTCCTTGAATTTGACAACAATGGTCCTGGAAAATCCTTGTCCTTGAATTCCTATAATTCATTTTATTTGCCTTATGCAAATGCCTTATGATATGTGGTCATCAAAAATACCAGACACCATACATAATCTTTTTCTGTCAATATTTTCAGGCCAAATCAGAACTTTCTGGACAAGAACAGTACTATAGCTTGTGATCTTCCCTTCAACCACCTCAAGAAATTTGCTTGGTATGAAGTGAAATCTGGTGCCCCAGAATTTTATCATGTGCTTGAAAAAATGTACATCACACAAAAACAACTTAATTTGTTACTCCTCCAACATAAGGATGCTGGTGGAACAATGTCCAGTTATGATGCTGCATGTAATTGGCTGCAACAGACAAGAAATGTATGGTTGTCATGGTTACCTAGTGGTTTGCATACTGGAAAAATTCCTGTGTATCTAGGAGGGATGTTTCCAATGGACGAGAAGGAGAGGGCCTTATGGGTTAGACCAGGAATTCTACAGGGTGAGTAGTGTTGCATGGAACATGAAATGAGAAATTTTAAAAAATGACAGATTTTAACAGTGTTTGCTAATTATTTAGCATTGTTTTAAGATGACTAACTTAGGTTAAACCTCAAGCTCCACAGCTTGTAAAGAGAAACATTTGCATGCACAAACCAACATGTAAATGCTTTTACTCCAATATATTGAAACCATATCCTTTGTTTTTTTTTAAGGTGCTACGATGGCCCTGCAGAAAGTCAATGAAGATCAAAACATTCTATCAAACTACAGTCTTCAACTTATTGTCAAAAACACACAATGCCAAACATCCTTGGTTCTAAATAGCTACATAGAGTTTGTCTCAGCAAACCACAATTACTCCATAGTTGGAATTCTGGGTCCTGCTTGTTCTATTCAGGCTGAAATCATTGCTGAGGTTTCACCATTTTATAATACAATTATCATGGGGTACAGTCTAGAGGGTATTAACCTTGCAAATAGCAAGAAGTACCCCCTGTTTTTCAGAACATCTCCTAGTTATTTTGAATTCAAGAAGGCATACACAGCCTTGTTTGATGCTTTGGACTGGAAACAGTATGCAGCTCTGACAGATGTCAATTATGCATCAGCAACAGTTACTGCTACACATGAGTACATGGCAGACAAAGGCATTAAACTGGTTTATTCAAGGTTCATTGCCCTCCAAGAGAGTGCTGACATCAGGAATTACATGAAGTCCATTCAGAAAAGCCATGCTAGGATCATTGTTGGAGATCTTTTTGAAGATGTTGCAAAGGAGGTGGTGTGTGAGGCAATTAATCAGGTTGGTTAACAATCATGCATTGTTGAACAAGCATTGTGATCATGATCGTGCACAACCTCTATAGGCTGTTTTCAATATTTAGGATAATTACTCATTTTAGTGGCTTGTGCATGGCATTAGGACTAAGTGCACATTCTAAACATTGTATGTTTTCTTAGGACTTGTCTTTTCTTTCCATATTTCTCTTTTACTTTTAGAAAAGAGTGTTTTTGCAATAATTACTATTTTTAATTATCTACATTTACACATACTTAGCCTTTTTTCCTTGCCAAACCAAGTAACTAAATATTGAAAAAAGCCTTGAATGTCTTTAAAATTGGAGGAAATTTCATTAATTACATCTCGCATGGCAATTTATAATTTGTATTAGAACTAATCACGTGTATAAACCTTAAGCCTCACAATGGTGCATATATCTTTTGTTTTCAAAAATTAAAATGCAATTGCCCTCTTCCAAGTTCTTGAAAAAGATGCATGAAGGTGAGGCTTCATGCGAAATCACGCTTGGTGGCGTGAAAAGACTCATTACTCTGATGTCTCTAGCTTTCTCTGTGAATTGTTCGCGATTCACTCGTATACTTTTAAGCAACAAAAAAAGTCAGAGAAATTTTATTCATTTCACGCCACCAAGTGTAATTTCGCACGAAGCCACGCCTTCATGCATCTTTTTCAAAAACTCAGAAGTGGGGTATTGTGTCATGCATTTCCCTAAATGATTTTCTCCGTGTCATACTAGAGAATGAGACCACAAGATGGTTATGTATGGTTCCTGCCATCATGGTTACACAGCGAATGGTGGGTGACGAACAGCTCTGTCAGTAAGCACCACCAGAGAAAGATCGATGCATCGTTTGTATCATGCACAAACAGTGAGATGAAAGAGTTTGTCAGGGGTGGATATTTTTCTCTGGCCAATTCATTCTTTGCTGGTGACAAGAAACAAGTAGTAGGTGGCTACACTGTTGGCGACTGGAAAGAGGAGTACAAGAAGAATGTGGACCAGAAAGTGAGCAAAGTACAAAGTATTTTACCACAACTATGCAGATACATAGTGGTTTTGATACTGCTTTTTGGGTGGTCCTAAACTGCAAAGCTGCATTATTATGCTAGTTTCATCTAGTTTTATCATTAAATCCATTTTCCATTGTTATTTTACCAAATCATAGGCCTTGTTTAAGATGCCTTCGTACTGACCCCAACTGTGCAGAATTTCGCTTTCTGATTGGCTGATTGTCCGTTGGAAATAAGAGTACATCCCATAGCTGATTACATCATCAGTCGCGCACAGTGCTTGCTTCAATGAATGTTACTCGTTTTCACGGCATTTCTACCAGTTCGTTTCGCTTTTTTGTTGTAACAATAATCAAATTTATGATGGTTTCACGTGGTATCACCTCTTATTTTCCACAGTTAGCACCACCAGCTTCGTCTCGTGATTCCACAACCATTTTTTTGACTATATGATGACGCAATCCATTGAATATAAAAGGACATGCCACTAGAAAATTTGTTGAATCCCATTTCAAGTTTTCTAAAAACTTAAAAAGAGTTTTACTCAGCATTATCCCCAGTAGCACGTAATTTATTCTATAGCTTTATTACTAACAATCCGTGCTAAGGTATTGATTTCACATATACAACTAAATGAACATACAAAATTCTTCAGGTTTTGCTGTTAATCGTAGATATCTTTTGCACAATATCCAAGGTATCTTTACATTTTACCATGGAAACCATTGTAGTTATCTAACTGCAAATGTCTTTGTTTTATTTAGGGACACCCTCCATCTGATTATGCTAGTTTTGCATATGATGCTGTCTGGGCATATGCTTATGCATTGGACAAACTGTTCAAAAGTTACTCATCTTCACTGGACACCATCAGAACCAATATTACAACCAAGTAAGTACTAAAAAAGTACCAACAGAAAAATCCCTGGCTACACTAACAAAATCAGTTGTTGTTACGCCATAAAAGGGATGAGAGGGAAGGATGATTCGTTGTGTAAGGTAAGTGGGAAATGACCACAAATGGAAATTATAGATTCGCCCCTGTACACTCTAAAAATTTATAACGATAATAATTATCATTATTATGCACCTGGTCCAAGCATGATCACGATGGGGCGAGTTGCATCCCGCCATTACGAGTTTGTTACACTTCCAATATTCCTCCTCCCACAAATGTGCAAGCCAAGTCTCACTGAAGAAGAGTTTCCTAGTGTATTTTACCGTGGTATTTTTGATATGTTTTCCCATGTTTGTAAGACATTAATACGAGGTGGTTCTCTCTGTTGACCATGCCGACTTCACCGTAAAGTGCACCTTAACCAAGTCTTGGTTTTTTGATCAACAGTCGTCTGAAAAGGTTCTTACAGGAGTCAAACTTCAGTGGTGTATCTGGTCAAGTTATCTTCAAGGAAGGAGAGCGCTATCTTCCCACTGTCAACATTTTGCAGCGTTTTGGTGAAGGAAGGCCTGTAACTGTTGGTCAGTTTGTACCAGTCACACCTGGTGGGACGAAATGTTTATCACATGGAGGTTGCCTGGAGCTTTATGAATCTCTCATCAAATGGCCTGCAGGAAGTAGACCTACTGATGGCAGGCCAGGTATGGATAGGACGCGGAAGATTATTTTACACTCTCAGGTTTCCTCTCTTGTATCTCATAAAGCAAGAATACAGGCACAATAATTTAGATGTGTAGATTTAACTAAAGCCTGGTTTCCATCTACGATCACTGCGATCGCACAAAAACGTGTTTCGGCGGTCACAGCAATTGAAACGATTGTGGTGTTTCCATTTGATGGCTGCGATCGCTGCAATTCTTGTAGCCTATGTAGCGGCCCTCTGGTCGTTCCCTCCCCCCTCCCCTTCCCCCTCATTCCCAGACCCCACCAGAGGGACACTATGCAGGCTACAATTCTTGAAATTGTTAGGACGCACTGGATCCGACAACAACATTTGGCACCATACACGAGTCAATCCCATCAGAGAACCAAGGCTTCGTCCTACAATTGTAGTATTTTTCTTTTCACTATACTTCCAAGGAGTTGGCAAAATAAACCATTCCCTGAGCGACACAAGGCTTTGTGGGCTTGACAGTAGTTTCCATTTGATCGCTGCAATCGCTGAAGCACGTTATTGGGTGATCTTGCGGTGATTATGGCGATCTTTGCGATCAAATGGAAAACAGTCTTAACAGGTTGGTTTAACTGGATGGCAACCGTTTTGGTTCTGGAACAAAAGGTTTCGCTTATGTTCCATAGTAACGGATGGAGGATCAGATAATTTTTCACACCCCCAGGCAACAAATAATGGCCAGTCTGTCTCTAAGTTTCTTCTTTGGTGTGTTTTTTTTTTATAGAACCACAGAGACACGTGTGCGCCGTGGAATCTTTTCGTAGACTGACTGGGCTGTCATGTGATTGGTCCATTGCTGTCATCAATATCATTGCCATCAGCCTTTTTCTCATCATTGTTATTACCTTTATCTGGATCTGTATTAAACGAAGGTATAATTCGCCCCAATTACCATATACTTATTGAAAAAAGGTTTTTAAGATAATTTGTATTTTGATCACAGTTTCAGATACTATTATATAGAATACCCTTTTCTTTTTTAATACAGTATATGAATTATATTCGTCGGCGAACTTCAATCCTACTTCCCGCGTAAGTTCGGTAATTCGTAAGATATTCAGTCCTTTTTGAAAATTGTACTTGTTTTTAGGCAAAACAATGCCTTTCTTTGTGAAGCAATCATTACTGAGCTCAGTTAGTGTGTAAACCTTGAAGTTGATTTTAACGAATTACCGAATTGCACGGGAAGTATTTTCGAAGTTCGCCAACGACATTCGTTGTGAACTTCCGAAGCACGGCTTGAAATTCGGAAATTCCAAATAAACTTCGGAATCCACTTGTCAGAAGTTATGTGAAGCGCACTGTAAGGCCTAGTTCAGACGTCGAAATTTTGCCGTGCCGAATTCAATATAAAGAAGATGATAATGAGTAGAAACAAAAGATTTGACTAATTTGCATTACATTCGATGCGGCTAAAGTTCTTTTCTTCTCTACCGGCATATTACATTTAGTAAAGAGCTGTTCGAGGGGAATTTATACTTTGATGGCATTTTTGTTCAGGTACGATAAAAAATATAAAATAACACAAAAACGAATGGAAGAACTGGGATTGATGCAACAGTCTCCAATCATGCAGCTAGACGACTGGGAGATCCCCAGGGAATATGTGGTTCTTAACCGAAAATTAGGACAGGGTGCCTTTGGCACTGTGTTTGGAGGAGAAGCAAAAGGATTTGGAGAACAAAATGACTGGTTACCTGTAGCAGTAAAAACACTTAAACCTGGCTCGACACCAGAAGAAAAGGTTTGACTAGATGTTTCCTCTTTGCTCTTGTTTTTTCCTGTGATCACATTCATTGATATTCTCTAGGTTTTGAGTGTGGTGATCGTTTATTAATATGATCCCCTTTTCATTTTTTTAAAGTATATATATGACATATGAACAATGCATTATCTGCTATGGCTGTCCCTGCTGTTCCTGTTGTTGCTATTGCTGCGGTTGTTGCTATTGATGTGGCTGTTGCTGTAGTTGCTGTGTTACTGTAGTTGCTGTGTTACTGTAGTTGCTGTTGCTGTAGTTGCTGTTGCTTTTGCTGATGGTGCTACTGCGGTTGTTGCTGCTATTGATGTTGGGGTTGTTGCCGTTGTTGCTGCTGTTGTTGAGCTATTGTTACCGATGCGATTGTTATTGCTGTTGCTGATGCTGTTTTGTTGCTGCTTGTGTGGTTTTTGTTGCTGCTACCCCTCTGCTGTTACAGGGTTTGTTTCTGCTGCTGCTGATGTTGTTATTGCTGATGTCGTTCTTGTTGATGTTGTAGGAGTTGTTGCTGCTGCTGATTCCATTGATGCTGTTGTTGATGGTGCTGGTGCTGGTGCTGTTGACGCTGCTTTTTATAACTAATCGGGATAACAAAAGGATAAAAAAAGACACTTGTCTGTATTTACACAGCTTGAATTCTTAAGTGAAGCAGAGACAATGAAAATATTTGATCATAATAACATCGTCAAGCTACTAGGAGTATGTACAAAAGGAGAACCAGCATTGGCTATCATGGAATTAATGATCCACGGTAAGCCCTCTAGAAAGTACATCTTTTAAGGAAAGATTGAAGCCTTTCAACTGTTAGCTTTTTCGCACAGAATAAGAAATGTCACATTTTTCAATTCTCTTTTGCAGAAATATACTATTTCATAAGCCAATATATCCTAAACTATTTGCCTTCTAGGCCCTTGGGGAGTGGGGAACTGGCATTCAAAAGGGGCGGGGATGCGCATCATACCTTTAGGAGTTGGAATCAGTAGTTTGGTACTGCTTAGGGTGTTAGTTCTATATCGTCCTCCAATATTCTTAAGGTTGGTTTTCACTTAGATTGGAAACAAAGTCAAAAACTGCTCGTCAGAACCGCTTAACGGCAAGAAGCAGAAGTAGAAACCTCGATTTAATGTATCTATTCTTTAGAGAGAGCCTGGAGAAAGCTTTGTGATTGGTTGTCTAATTCTGATTCTGATTCTGATTCTGATATTCTGGTTTTAAACGTGTTTTATAACCGATAATATTTAAATATGTTTGATCTCAACACAAGAAATAAACAAACCTAAATGTTCGACTGATGTATTTCAGTCTTCATCAGAGTACGTTAATCAGACTTTGCCGAAGAAGAGTCCATGGGAGACTTAAGGTTAGTTTATGTCTTGTGTTGAGATCAAAAGTATTTAAATATTATCAGTTTACAAACCAACACAGATGAATATTCACAAACGTGTTTTATAACCATCACTCTACACACACACTACCACTACATTCAATATTTACAACACACGATACTCAACTTACATGTTGATTTTTATGAAGGGAGGTAAACCAGAGAATCCAGAGAAAAACCTTTATGGCAGGGGAGAGAACAACACATCTAACGTACATCTAATGTATATCTACTCACATGTGGCATCCGCAGGGCTATGAACCAGTGACCCGACACGTTGGACTCACAGAGGTGAGAGGTGACACCATAACAGCGTATGCCACCCTTGTCACTTATCGTAAGAATCAGAGTCAGAATCAAAAGAAAATGGAAACCTTTCGATTCCGACGCTAGTAAAAACCATCCTTTAAGGATGGTTTTTACTAGCTATCAGGAGGAGTCATTTTCAAAATTTTCTGATGTGCACCCCCTTCTCTTTTCCATGGGAGCTACCCCACCTCCCCTCGTTGAAGGCTGTGCACAAAGGATTATAGTTAAATATTCTTTACTTTGGGTATCACGATTCCATTTACAGCGTTTGAGATATTCTAACGTTTTATTATTCACAGGTGATCTGAAGAGCTTTTTACTTGCGAGAAGGCAGTTTGTCAACCAAAACTGCAAAGAGGTGAATAATCTTAGTATTTAATTTTACGTCTTGTTATCACATAAATTAATTATGGTATGGATAAGTACATTCTTCTCCATCCATAGTCTCAGTGCGCAGCAGCTGTTGGGTCTTTGTAGTATTCAGAGATGACTCTAACAGTGGCTGCAAATCTTACTGGATCCAGAGGAAAAGTCCATGGAACTTAATATCCCTAACTAATTTCAGCCATGGGCTTATGACCCTGGTAATCCAGCTGCATCCAGAAAAAAATCCATGGAACTCAAGGAACGGGTTAGGTCTAGTCTAAGGGTTGCTTGGGTGATATCCCTAACTAATTTTAGCTATGGGTTCACCCTGATAATCTTCCTAGATCCAGAGAAAAGTCCATGGAACTCAATTAATGGGTTAGGGCTAGTCTACGCAGAGGAGACTACTCCATCTAAGCAAAGTTTTTCTCTTCAGATTGCTTCTTGAAATTGTTTGGGGGTTTCAGACTGAGGAAAACACGATAACACAAAAGCCCACCGTCATACGCGTATTTCAACAATTTTAACACTAGTTTAATAGCAACAGCTTGAACAATTTGAACAGCAAATCTTTCTTCAAGGAAATTAAATTCCTTCCCTTTCCCGGGGATCGGGGGTGACTTGTGCATTAGTCAAAATTCTTGAATCTAACTGGCTGACCCTGGCTCTTATGATCATGGAACATGTCAAGCTGCGCAGTGATGTTATAGAACAATGGTTCATTAAACTCATCATTTTTTTCCATGCACACAATAGAGACAATAAGAGTTTTCATTTACTTATTATAGGCTGATGATGTAACTCCATCCAAGTTGACAAAAATGGCGTTAGATATTGCTACTGGATTAGCTTATCTGTCGGACTTAAAATTCGTTCACAGGTAAATAATGCAGTCTCTTCTGTTTTCACTGAGCATGTGCCATGTCCCATTAGGTCTAGGTCACCACAGAACTGTGCTAATCTATGTGAGCATCATCTGATAGAGACAGACAGGAAATCACGGAGACCAAAGCACCTTTGGAGCACCTTTGTTCTAATGAAACATTGTTTAGAAAAAATCTCTCTTGAGGGTGGGGAGTGCTTGTGTAGTGGCCGAGACTACGGCCACCTCCTTCCCGTCTGTGAGTCGGGCACTGGCTGACGAGAAGTAACGGAGATTGGTCAATATTTATGGTAACAGAAATGAGCGATAATATGATGATAACAGAAATGAGTTATGAATGAATGCATCCAGATTAATACTATATCCTGTTGTTTGTTTGTTTGTCAGGGACCTGGCATTACGTAACTGTATGGTAGGGTCTGGTCACGTGGTAAAATTAGGGGATTTCGGGATGACGAGAGCCATGTTTGATTCAGATTATTACAGATTTGGACGTAAAGGTAATGCAGAGTGGCAATGACGGTGACGGTAACTGATGATGGTGGTGATGATGATGATGACAATGACAATAACGGTGATGACCGTGACAGTGACGCTGATAGTGACTGATGATGATGGTAATGGTGGTGACAGTGACGGTGACAGAGCAGATTTTGTATAATGAGAAACTTATGGCACTGACTTTCAGCACATACAAAATACGCTGTACCATAACACTGAAATGGCTTCCCATTTTTTTCTTGTTAATCATCCAATCACGAAACGTAGTTACGGTAACGTATGGCAGCACTCAGTACAGTACGGGTCGGAATTTGTCCAGCCATTTCCCAATCATATTACATCAGCTCTATAGATAATAATACGCCTGAACGGTCGCGACATTGGTCTTTCTCAGAACTATAAAACACCTCTCGTATTCTTATCGTAATCTTATGCTATTATACATCCTGTTTGCGACAGGTATGCTTCCTGTACGCTGGATGGCACCAGAATCCCTAGCAGACGGGATTTTTACAACCAAATCGGATGTTTGGGGACTGGGCGTCACCATGTGGGAGCTTTGTACCATGGGTAGTTTCCCGTACCAGGGCCTCTCCAATTCTGATGTCGTCTTGTATGTTGAAGAAGAAAATATCATGGACATGCCTAAGGGCTGCACAACTAAATTGTAAGAACTGTTACTTCCTCTACTCAGCCGTTTGCTTTTTCCCTAATCATCCTTTAATGGAAATGTTTAACATTTATAACTTGCAAATTCTATGCGAGTATAATCAAATGCGCGGGACTGCCATTAACTTGATCATCCGAGCCACGTGAACTTCCAACCATTTTCAGATAGCACGTCTAACCATTTTACAGACAGCACCTTCTCAGTTATTTTAAAACCCTGAGCATTAGTCCGTCTGGGGTGTGAACCCATTACCTCTCGCGTAACAGACTGATATTCTTCGAACTGAGTTAATCGGGTGGGCATACTTAGTGTTGCTCATCTCTTCTATTGTAACGAGATTATTCCTCCATTTGTTAGGAGCAGTCTGCATATCCTTAGTGTTACACATCTCTTCTATTGTAACAAGGTTATCCCACCATTTGTTAGGAACAGTCTGCTTATCCTTAGTGTTGCTCATCTCTTCTATTTTAACAAGATTATCCCACCATTTGTTAGGAGCAATCTGCTAATCCTTAGTGTTGCTCTTCTCTTCTATTGTAACGAGATTATCCCACCATTTGTTAGGAGCAGTCTGCTTATTCTTAGTACTGCTCATCTCTTCTATTACCACGAGATTATTCCACCATTTGAATGTTAGGAGCAGTCTGCGTATCTCTTAGTGTTGCTCATCTCTTCTATCATTATTCATTCAAAATATATACTCGTTTCTGATTGGCTGAGGACAAATGGTCAATTTGCCATGACCAGACATCGTCCTACAATTTTCTTGGCTGTACTATGAAATCACAGCATGTCTTGTAAACATCGTCTTAAGTAATAATTCAATAAAGAAAAATCGGTTTAATCACGTTTTTATGTTATATATTTTAAATGAATAATAAAACAATTATTGGATTCTGCTATCTTATGATATGAAGAATTATAATTTTTATCATACTCAGCCTCATCCAATAATTGCTTATTGTCATAAGATTATCCCACCATTTGTTAGGATTTCTCCGCTTATCTTAATGTTACTCATCTCTTCTATTACGACGAGATTATTTCACCATTTGAATTTAGGAGCAGTCTGCTTATCCTTAGTGCTGCTCATCTCTTCTATTACCACAAGATTATCCCACAATTTTTTAGGAGTAGCCTGGAAACAACAAATGCCATTATTATATACCAAGTGTCAAAGTTCAATTTTCCTCAATTTCTATTGGTCGAGAGTGTATCACGTGAACGTGAAGA
>JAAAQI020139237.1:0-45930 GCA_011800005.2 Stichodactyla mertensii
GTCAGAGACTCGTAGAGATAACTCAACATTTCAGAGTCCGAAACCCCTTTGTCAGTTTGTGGATGGTAAACATTAGCGACGACAATGCTTGACATTCCCCTGGGGAGACGTGATGGCCGTATTTTAAGCCAAATGACTTCAAAGTTCTCACTCATAATATCTTCTAGAACTTGGTACTTTATAGAGTCTTTGACATAAATACATACTCCTCCATGTAATTCCTTAATTCTGTCACGGCGCACTAGGCTGTACCCTGGGATAGCAACAATATTATCGTGAATATGTTCACGCAACCAAGTTTCGGTAATGCATGCAAGATCGAAATTTGCATCCAAGATGGCTTCTCGAACTTCGTCTATTTTAGGAGCTAATGACATTACATTGGAGAGCAGTAGAGACGGAACGAATACATTCTGGGAGCCAGGTGTTTTGTTATCATTCTTGGTGATAGGAACGCTCACACAGTTCTTCAGGTTGCGAGAAGACGGTGGTTTCTTTACTTCTCGGTTCACTGATCGCGGTTGAGCCACGTCGATGAAGTATCGGCGATAAAGCTCTCGATATTTAACCTTTTTCCCTGCTCTCCTGCCACGATATAAGGGCCATTTCTTTCTACACAGGTAAGATCCAGGTGGTAACGAACAGCTCAGTGCCATTTATAAATTGGAAAGGGTAAAATAAAGTTACAAATTTTAAAATTTACGAAGAGCCGTAAGTGGAAACCTGCAGCCTTGAGAGGCGCATACAGATCATTTCAACCAGCCCACAGTCAATACGAATTCATGAAATGTCGTTCGAACAGCACCGCCATAATCATTCCCGCATTCCAATAGCCGCCACCAATATCGTCATCGTCATCGTCATCAACATCACTATCATGTTCATTATCGTCATCACGAACACCACTACCAATACAATCACGAGTCATGAGTATCACCACCACTGCCACCATTATCATCATCACCCCAGGCCACTACCATCCGGCAACAGGGACGGGTCCAGGAGAAGGGTGCAGAGGGTACCCACCCCCCTCCCCCTGATATGAACAATTTACAGTCAATTATGACTTTATTATTATCTATTTTTGTACTCGAGTCCTGAACATAAATGGTACACCCCTCCCTCGATAAAATTCCTGCACCCGCCCCTGGGCAACATCAATATAGTAGTAATCTTCATCATCTTCATCATGGTGGTTATCATCATCTGCTCATAAAGTAATTTAATTTAAATCATTGTTGTTTTTATTGTTATAATCGATTTTCAAAAGAAATCTTACCGTTACGACTGCAATCTCCTTTCCTGGTGGGATCTCTTCGTCAAATGTGTAGTGGTACGAAGAACTAGCAAAGACTGGTTTATTGTCGTTATCATTGATCAGCGTCAGGTGAACAGTAGCATTATCACTGTACTTCTCTGTTGTTCCTGTCTCTGTTACTACAATCTGGTGAAAAAATATTTAAGCCAAATATGTATTTATTATATGGTAAGCTACTAATTGAAATAGAACTTCCTGTGCATCCCAGACTGGTTACAGGGTACTAGAGATAACGTTTTTTTACTCACTGTTAGGGTATAATTGACTTGCGTCTCATAGTCAAGTGTACTGTTTAGCTTAAGTATTCCACTCGATGGGTCAATGATAAACTTATTGCTATCTCTTCCTGTCACGTGATATGTGAAACGCCTAAACTCGGGCTGAAATAAAAATAGTTCATTATGCTTTAGTACAGCTATGATATACTGCGCCATCATCCAAGCAAATTGCGTTATCAAGATCACCACCAGCATCATTGTCATCATCTTCATCAAAATAAGTAGAATTACAATCAACAAACAAACTAACGAAATACAACAACACTGAAACGAAACACAGCAGCAACGTTTTTTTTATATATATTACGAGCTAAAATTCTTCGTAGATACTCTTTAAACTAATAAAATCAAACTACACGCCAAATAATCAAGCCAAAATATCTTTTCCAGTTTCATTTCATAGTCTTTCTTTCTTTTTTCCTTTTTTAATGAATAAATGGTAGATGAAGAATTTGTAATGGCTTATTTATTTTACGTATGTTGTACTCTTTTAACATACATTTTTATCGGCGTCTTTGACGATCAACTGGTCTGTCAGGACTCGTCCAGGTTTAGCCAGATCCTCTCGTAACGTAAATGAATAGCTGTCTGGTGAGAAGACGGGAGGATTGTCGTTTTTATCGATGACAGTTATTAGTACTGATACTGTAGCGTTGGAACTTGGATCTGGAACCTCAGAAGCCTGGAAATAGCAATGTATATTATATAGAGAATATCTGAATGCTAGCGATCAAACCTGTACTATAGCAACTACAGATACTACTCTTCTCAGACTGCTACAAACCTCAGTTTTTTGGGTCGTCGGCGCTTGATTTGAAAACATCTCGTGATTCGGTATATTTTGTACTATGTGATAATGTTTTTGTTTTATTTGTTGCACCAAAAAAAAACTTCAAAGTTTTCTGCTCAAACTATAAGCTAGAAATATTAAGCCGTACAACCCCGAAGTTACTCCCATTTACATTATCAGTTCTGCGAGTTAGTGCTGCCAAATACACAAAAGAACTCAGCATGGAGTGAAATTCTCAGAAGATGTGCGGAATTAATTTAGCCTTTCAAGTTTGTTGTCAACAGAACAGGTTTTTTAATTGTCTGTCCACAGGTGCCAAGGGCAGTTTCCTTTTGCATCTAAAACATTCCCACGTGGTAAATGAAATCGACCGATCCCGCGATCCATAGATACTGTTGCTACGTCGGACAAGCCAAACTTTTTTATCGAGATTGCGCTATGAAATAAATGTCGATTACTAAAAATTAAATACGGTTTAGTTTTATTTTGTGTAACGCGGGAGAACATTGACACAAATAGCCAATAAATGTTTAAATGTCCCTGAAATCGAAAGGTTTGTAGTTTTGTTTGTCCGACCCTCCATATTCCTTTGGGGAAAACTTTACGCTCTCATTGGTGGAACTAGTGTTGGCGGGATCGGTCTATTGCAGCACGAGGTACATAAAATACTGATCACTTGATGGTTTCGAATCAACCGCCGACGGTCCAAGAAACTGAGGGTTGTCGCAGTATACTGAGAAGAGTAGATACCAAATGGCACAGCAAAATCAGCTAATATTGAGGACCGCTTACTCGAACATAAAGCTTGTAGGTCTGAGTTTTCTCGGCATCGATTGTATTGTTGACGGTAATGACTCCAGTACTGCTGTTAATAGTAAATGTGCCATCGTTACCTGAAAAAGGGTCACGGAAAGACTTTGAATCCACTTAACAGAGTACACAGTGTTGTGTAAATAAGGAATTATACACCACTTAAACACGCATCAAGTGTTATCACGCTATGCTCCATAGATGAAAATAGATTCAACTGACAAACAAAAAGCTTTATGAAATATTTGCATTTATTATATCCACATCCACTGGATATGAGCAAGCGCGCGCTCTGATTGGTTCCTCTACTACTAGGATATCAGCTCATATCCCGTGAGTAGAGAAATAAACAAAATGGCGGAGTGTTTTGCCGACGTTATTTCATTTTTTAAACTTGAAAATAATTAAAATTCTGCATTTCTCACAATCCAATCTCGTCGTACATGGCTATTAGCCATGTACGACTCGATTTCGTGGAATAATTGTTAATTATCTTGACAAGTACTTCATGCACGTCAAGCTAAGCCCACGCCCAATATAGTAGGCTTTAAAACACTAGGTGCTCATTTCCTTATCACGCGTACATCGTCTAGAGCAGAAGTTACGGTAAAACCCTCTAATTCATATTTCGGGCTTCAAATGCAAAATTTTAGCATGGAACTAAAAATGTAACATTGGGCGGTACTAACACCTACCTGACAATATCTCGTACTTCATTGGATTATTGATACCAGTATCACCATCTCTTGCGATAACGGTCACAACGGCTGTTGTCTGTAAAATAATGCGTTACAAAATCGGGTCAGTTTCAAAGGCAGTGTCATATGTGAAAGCCCAATTATAATATACTTCTCTCAGTTATTAATTAACACTAGGATTCTGAAAATTTGTACAAAGCAGTAACAACATGCAGCAGTAACAGCAGCAGCAGCAACAACAAAAACGGAAACAAAAATAACAGCAATATAAGCCACAACAGGCAAGCTGAAAGGCGCAATATGACCAAATATATACAACTGTATACAACTATGTACCTCAGTCAAAAGCAATGATAAAGCATGAAGCCAAAAAGCATAACCGCTGGGTATTAATGTAAATACCATTTCTTACCACAGGAGTGTTTTCATCGATTTCCTTCAGATAAACAGATCGTTCAAACTTTGGTGGATTGTCACTGATATCCGTCACGTCAATAACGACTGTGGTCTGACTTTCTTGTTTGGGATTACCAGTATCCTGATGATTACAGGGAGGGTTAATCAAGTTTGCACAAAATAAAAAGCCTACATTTGTTATATTTATAAAGATGATGACTCTTATGGTGTCCATGATCAGGTGATGGTGAGCTGTTTTTATTTTTAGGAGTAGGTGTTGCCGATGGATGATGTTGGTGGTATTGGTGATGATGGAGACGTCATTGGTGCTAATGGTGGTGATGGTGGGAGATTATTAGTCGCGGTTACACTTAGCCCTTTTCCCGTGGTAAAAGGTCTGAAAACCCTCGGTGAATCTATTATCTATAAAGTGTAACCGACATTTCTCAAGGTAAACGTACCTAGGTGAATCACCATAGATACATCTAAAATAACAAAAGTCACCAATGGCATCTACCTAGCTCTATATTATGGTGGTATTGGCGATGTTGATAATCATGTTGTGATAATGATGACTATAGTGATAGTGAGGTAAAGCGAGGTGGTGATGGTGATGATGATCATGTTGTGATAATGATGACTATAGTGATAGTGAGGTGAAGCGAGGTGATGATGGTGATGATCACGTTGTGATAATGATGACTATAGTGATAGTGAGGTGAAGCGAGGTGATGATGGTGATGATCATATTGTGATAATGATGACTATAGTGATAGTGAGGTGAAGCGAGGTGGTGATGGTAATGATGATCATGTTGTGATAATGATGACTATAGTGATAGTGAGGTGAAGCGAGGTGATGGTGATGATAATCATGTTGTGATAATGATGACTATAGTGATAGTAAGGTGAAGCGAGGTGGTGATGGTGATTATGATATAGTGGTACAACAGCATCCTTACCTCTGCAACAACAGGTAATAAGTATCGTGATGTTGTTTCGTAATCCAAAGATGATGTCAAAGTTATTGTTCCAAGTAAGTTATCAATAGAAAATTTGGAAGTCTGTTGAATTTTTAAAAGAGGCATAACAAAAATGTAGCATTAGTCGAACTAGCAGTTGAAGAAATAAACAGTCCAATTGCAAAGCAATGCTTGAGAAGCCTCGATAAACAGCACACGGTACACAGACAACGCGTTATAAATACAAAAACTAAGACGTATGAGCGCGAGTATGCATTACTATACACAAGAAGATATCGTTTTGCCAAGGAAGCTGGCAACCACTAATTTGATGCGCCACAAAACTGAAACAAACTTTCATGAAGTTTTGATCAAGTGGATTAAAACATAAACTTGAATCCAAAATCAATGAATAACAAAAATTATGGCTAGTGGTTATTGTGCCTGCTTTCTTCAAGTAAATAAAGCGGGTGGGTATGCATAAAATAAATAAACAAAATAAATCTATTTAAGTGCCTAGTCGTTACAGCACTTTCCCACTATTTGGGGCACTATCACTCGCACACACTACCACTACATTGACTGCTTTTTAAAAGCATACAGCTCTCAACTCACAAGTTGATTTTTACGGAGGGAGAAAAACCGGAGAACTCAGAGAAAACCCTCGTGGCAAGAAGAGAACAACACGTCTAAAAACTCTACTAACTGTGGCATCCGCAGGCTTCGAATCAGTGACCCGACCCGGTGGACTCACAGTTGTGAGAAGCAAACGTTTTACCGCTACGCCACCCATGCCAATCAATAAGCGATATTTGAAGCGGTGCTAGCAAATATAATGTAAATTTCCATAAATATACAAAATTCACGTCCACGTGGCTAAATCAAAATCCAGTATAGCGCTATAGCGAGTTTTAAACGTGATGCTCAAAGTTTTTCCACACGTGAGAAGCGCCCAAAGCAGTAGCGTGAAACTCTTGATGTGTCTTCATGTGAGGAGCGTTTTTAAGAATATCATAACTATGTTAACATATACAGTATGGAGTTTAAATTTAATTTATGCTTAACATTTTAATTTCACTTTAAAATAGTGCAGTGCTAACCTTCCATAAGGTAATAAGAGGATTGTCCTGAAGAGTGCAGAGAAAAGAAAGAGAATACAAAATTAAAGGACAAAAGACACGATTTAGTAACAGTAGAAACAGCAAGCATCTTTTATTGGCGATAGCGAACTAAAAAGAGAACGACGGCTTTATGAGTACCCATAATGCTTTGCAAACAGCTGATTGACGTGTGCACAACGTAATGTCTAAGGTTTGATTAATTATTAATATGGCACTGTTAATGTGGCTTATTGCGCAATCTATCATAGTTGAAATTTTAAGAAGAATTATGAGAAACCAAGATGCACTTGATTTTACTCTATGCATTAAAAATACTAAGTTTTCAAGTGAACTATCTATTTTTTAATCTCTCACCTGCGCTGAGTTGGATTCAGTACTAAATTTGTATCTGACAACAGCATTAGAACCTAAATCGGCGTCCTTTGCTTTAATGGTCAAAAGTGTTGTGCCAACAGTTGTATTCTAAAGCCAATAAGAATATTACAGAATAAAACTTAATAGAACTTCCCCAAATTCAAAATAACCACGATTCAATTGAATAACCACGAAACAATGTTTTCAGAAGATGTATAGCGATACTTCGTGTTTACTAACAAACAAATTGTTATGGTGATGTGCCAACCAGAGTCACAATAACTTTTCACAAGTTGCTTTGTTTCAACAGCCAATCGTTTGCTCGTTGGCGTATGAATGGTAAAAGCCTACGTCACACAAAGTATTGCTATAATTGTATGCAATTGTCTATGCAAACCAATAGATTTGGAACCATTTTTTCGTGGTCATAAAGAGATAGCTGGCTTCACAACCATTCTGAACACGGGTGCAACAGATAAAAGCTGTTAACTGTTTGATTGTATCTGTTACCTCAGGTATTGATATCCAATATGGCTGCTGTACGAAGACTGGTTTATTGTCGTTCACATCTTCAACATCAAGATAAAACTGCTTGGGTGTCTGAGTTGAAAATGGACAAAGTGGTAAGCATGAATCACTATCATTGGTTACTAATGAACACTGGTTGATTGATGCCGATCTAGGATCGCTGGTATGAATAGCGTATGCCATAGGTAGGGTCAGGGTTTTAAAATCCCTCTAACACTTCTTCTCCCCTACCCCTTCCAGCCACAAACCCTCTGGATTATGGTCAGAGTTCTCTAAGCTCTCTAAAGGGCTTATTTAGTGCATTACATCTAGTATTCGATTTTTACCACTATCTATCATATCTCACCTTTCTGTCATCATCTCCATCAGTGACTGTCACGCTAAATTCGTATCTTTTTACTGACTAAAAATAGAACAATAGAAAAATAGCAAACGCTATAAAAACTAACGTCAAAACAGGCGTTCACACCATTAATAGGCAAACAGGTGAACATTGGAAAATCCCTAGTTACACGCGAAACCAAAATCACCTGTAAATACTGGTTGTAAGATACTACTTACTTCTCTATTGAGCTGAGTTTTCAAGGTCAGTTCGCCTTCCCTATCATCAATATTGCGTATATTTAATAATGATTGACCAGCATCATCCAAACCAAATGTTACACGATCATTTTCTTGATCGATTGCGGTTATATTAAGTAGAGAAGTGTCTGCATAAATAGATAGCAATAGCAGGTTATTGAACAATAATTAGGAAGAATCCGGAATCCACAGAAATTTGGGTTTTGAAATCCGGAATAGGCCATTTGCATGATGGATTCATTTCACTACCACTACTAGAATACTAAAATGCCTTGCTATTCAGATTTTTCTACTCTCCTGGTCAGAAAGAGACAATAGACCTTATTCGTGTATTTGTTTTCCCAATACAGGTCACGTGTCATTCTTTTGGGACTTTTTCCTTTGTTTAATGGTAACGCTTGAGAAAAACATTAATATGGGTAAACCTCAAACAAAGAATCGTATTCCCAAGAGGTCTGAATTGGGAAAACATTACGCCCAAGCGAATAAGGTCTATTGGAAAAACTTGCCTGGCAATATAAGCCACTCAAAGCATTCTGGTCTAGGTAGTGAATTACGTCATCATGCAAAACGGTCTATAGGTGGACGTAGTGCTTATAAACATTGTCATTGTGACGTTAATGTGCCAACGATTTTAACAATAGGTTTTGTCACATTGCTTCGTTGGAAGACCCAATAGATTTTTGGCTGGCAATTTAAGTGACAATTAACAAAAACACAATACGTCATCGCATGTCCACCTATTCATCATCATTCCGAATTCCTTTACATGTGGCGAAATGCAGCATCTTCTGCTATGATGTTGGTAATTACTGATTGTTACCAGTAACTCTAGCTAGACCTTATATCAATATATAATGACAGTCTACAACTCACCTACAGCAGCGTCTTCGGGTACTTTAATGATGATGTTAGTGTTTGGGTCAATGTATGGCTTGCGATTGGTTGCTGTGAAGTTAATGGAACAAGATTCAGAATCCACTGACTCATGCAAATACGTGACGCATGCATTGCGGTGCATTGAGACCGCATTCGACCTATGAATGGTCACCGAGTAATTGCTGTCTATTAGAAATGGTTCTGTTGCGTTAAACTACATATACGTTTATTGTCTAGGTACATTTTGGACTAAATTTATCATAATGCCTTCACTTTATAAACATATCACTCAATTTGTTCACTCAATGCTGACAACTCGTGGAACTAAAAAGTTTTATTCTACGATGCAGGCTTCCCGAGTACAAATACGGGTTCAGAGAGCACATATCACACAGAATTGAAGCAAGCCATGCCCGTTTTTTTTTTTTTTTTTTTTTTTTCAATATGTCGATTCTTCTAAAAATAATCCATTTTAAAGAGTTTTTTCCTGTCGTTTAATGAGAAGCTTATTACACCGTCTTTATATGGCTGAATAGTGAAACTAATACGGGGACGGCGGAGCAATTCTGAAAGGGGGAAAAGCTTGAAAGTGGAGGGAGGCTAGCTTAGTAAATCTTTACCACAGAGTGCATACCATATATGATGCCATTCTCGTAAAAAATGGGTTGAGAGGGTCTGCCCAACACCCCCTCCCCTCCCCTCAGTCGTGCCTGTAATAATCTCTCTATATAGATGTTTTTAAATATTTCGAAGGAAATATGTCATTAGAGAAAATATGACCAGGAAATCGCTTTCTTAATGTATGTAAATTACATGTGGACTTAAAAATTCATAACTTTGACAATTAAACTTTGACCGATTTTTAAGATTCATTAAACTTTATTTGATAGAAGATAAAA
Organism: Stichodactyla mertensii; assembly: GCA_011800005.2. Taxonomy (NCBI): domain Eukaryota; kingdom Metazoa; phylum Cnidaria; class Anthozoa; order Actiniaria; family Stichodactylidae; genus Stichodactyla; species Stichodactyla mertensii. The sequence goes on from JAAAQI020139237.1 coordinate 9,615, forward strand.
TGCAAAAAGATTAATAAAACAATAATGAACTAATTAAGTTTTAATACCAAAAATTCCTCTGCTTATTAAATAAGATCATCTTATTAGCGTGTTTTCTTTTCATGTCAAAAGAAACTAGAAAATGGCAATTTGCTTTATGTTATTTTACATTTTGACGGTCGCCGTACGCTGTGAGAAAGTTTATATGAGCCCTAAGAGTATTTTCACATGGATAACTTACCAAACTCTTCATTTTGCTGACAAAGTTTGGAAACTATGTATTTTTTTCGTTCTGCACGCTTCAGGCGATACTTTACAGACAGCCTCTCTTAAGGACGCTATTCTGTGTGCTTCACACCATTCAACAAAAGCACTGTTCTATAAACAACCTATCACGCTTTCATTTAAAGTTTTTGCTTTAACGAACATTTTCAAAATCGTGGAGATTAGAACAATAGAACGGTGATATTTTAATATTCAACAGCTTATCTGAACGCTGTAATGCATGGAATGTACACAGCTCCAAACAAGCTTCAAATTCAAAATGAATAAATCTACGAGTTTATTGTATCTATCCATAGACTCAGAATTACAGTAATCAATTGATTGTGAATTTTGTAGTCTTCCAGTTTATTAAATAAAAACTAAGATCAAATAATTAAGCTTTCAATTAAACAATGGAGTCCAGAGTTTACATTTGGGCTAGTGTTGTGATTTGACTATGGTTGGCTGAATATACATCTAATATCTAAGGTTCTGGTGCCACTGTAGACTGTAACGGATGGGAAAGGAGCTCGTCATCTTGTGAGGAATCTATAAGGCAAGGGTAGGACTGTGGAATGGTCGTAGTTACAGCACATGTGCATGCCATCCATCAGTTGGAATTCAGTTCAAATCGGTTTCGGTTGACCACTCCACGAGAACGAGAACATTCTTATTCCTTGGTGGCGCGTATTAAAATAGCATGCATTTTCACATTGCCGTAGGGTGAATATTGTTTTTATGAAGAGCTAACATTAACTAAACAATCTTTAGGTTGGCGTTGAACTTAAATTTGCTTCACCAAGCTGTGTATGAATAAGATGCCACAGCCAACACTCAAAAAATTCATTCCACATTCCGTGCATTGCAGCGTTCAGATATGCTGTTGAATGTTACCGTTCTGTTGTTCTAATCTGCACAATGTTGAAAATGTTCGTTAGAGCAAAAACCTCTATTCAGAGATTGTCAATAAAATGAGCACGTGACGGGACATATTTCCATATTACTCCTCATTTTTGCTTTAAGAAATGTAATTACCACGTCCCCCCCCCAAAAATAATAAACAAATAGATTCATTAATTAATAATTAAAACTTTAAATTTGATATCTGGGGGAAACTACGAGAGAAACCTCTGGGACCAGGGTATTTGTTTGTTCGTGACACATCGCCCACGTTGTGGCCAAATACTTGGTTTCTAGCTTCAATAGACCACTCTGAAAATGAACTTGAGCGCGAGGCCAATATGAAACACATAAGAAATCCCTTTTTTTTCCCCAGTGGAATGTGAGGTATTTCTTTTGTATTCTCATCTTAGCCTCGCACTCAAGTTAATTTATTGAGAGTGGTCTATTGCAATCAAGACCACATTTATTGCATCGGACTTTTGAATTATATACACAAATCCTTTAAAGAGTTTAACTGTATACATATACACCAAATTGAAAAAACGTTGTCGGGTTCAAAAGGTTAAATCATAGAAGGTAGGACTGAAAGGGGTAATGGGTAAGCACTTTATAAGGCTTATATTATATGCATAGGATATTGTTTATTGTTGCAACTCTCGAACATTGGTTCGAATACTAGAAGAAAGCAATAATCGAGAATCATAGCAATGCTTAACGCATATTATGGGCTTTATGAACTATTTCCCCAGAATCCTGCTTCCTCGGTCTTACCTTCGATGATTTAACCTTTTGAACCCGACGTTTTTTTTCAATTTGGTGTATACCAGTGTGAGAGTATATGGAATAGAAAGACAATTCAGCTCAATGCATGGAAAATGTAGTCGAGTTATAAAAAGGACAAAAAAAATATCTTAAACTCTAGAAATTACGGATAACTTTGCTGTCTTTTCCCCCCAGATTCATCTCATAATTGGTGACAAATCTTCAAAGATACATCAATTTTTGTATCGATGGCAAACGACATTTGTTTTCAATAAAATATTTTGTTGGTCTATCAGCCTGATTCCTTTATTTATATGGTCATAGTCAAGTGAGCTCTAGTGTTACGATAGTAGACTCCTTAGAACAGACTGCGAAGAGTGCTACAGTGACCCTTGAAATAATCCGATAGCAACATCTATAATATACGGATACGATAATTAAACCTATCATTCTGTTTATTCCATACATAAATGACGTTTTCTAACTCTCTTAGTCTATGTTCATTCAACGATTTCGGGTAAATACTACCATATATGGCTTGATGATATTGTTTAGCTAAAACGGCCCACAGACGAAGCAAAGAAAAATGGCGTGGAATATTATAAAAATAATATCTACACGAATATCGTGGGGAAAATTAAAAAATTCAATAAATTGCTTGGTACCAAATTGCAATTCTTGATAAAGTTATGATGGAAGGTCTTAGCTATGATTTATTCTTTATCTGCTTATTTTCCTCATTATATAAAAACCGAATTGCCTTGAAATTTATTTAAATTTCTTAGAAATAGATCAACAAAAACATGGCATGAATGTAATATTCAAAAACAGCTATTTTGTATGTAATGAATAGACACCCCGTATTTGCGTCAGTGTTGAATGCGGAAGATGAAGCTGAATCACTTGGAATTCACAGAATCAAGACTTTCCCAATCAAAATCGAACTCCTATTCATTTATTTCATTTATATTCCTTTTTTCTTCCATTTTCTCCACTCCCTTTATTAATTCAAAAACATCGGGGGGCAGTTCTATTTTATCCGACATTATTAATAGAAATTAAACGCTGATAGTTTTGCAGCCTTCTCGGCTGAAAAAGCAAAGGCAAGGACTTAAAAGTGGCAAAAAAGGTGAATGAAGAAAGCAAGGCAACGATCATAACCCAAGATCTTACTACGTAGTAAAAAACAATGCTATATAATTCCACAGTTGTTTCAGTATAGTGCAACTAACCCATCTTGTTCCCAGTGGCTAAAAATATTTTCATTTTCTAAGCATTTGTTCGTCATAATCTGCAGCTTGTCTGCTGACTAACAATGGTGTTTGTGTATGTCAAGTAGAAACCATGTTTTTGTCTGGGAAACGTTTAGCAGGGTGTAGAGTTTTCGAAGAATTTGTTATCACATTCTAGTTAAATGCTTGTAAAAGAGAATAAAATCATCTCGCTAAGCTAATTTTTTTTTCCGTATTCGAAGGCTCGCTCACTGTTCCTCCTGTCGCACTAGCTTGTACAGTTGCAAGGATCTATTTGTTTGCATCTCGCATTTGCATTTTTCATCACGACGCGATTACAAAAACACAATGGAACCTGTTTATTCATTATTCTATCAAAGAAAGCCCATGTGTGGATCCTGCTTCACCCATGTACAACATATTGTAATATGCACTTTCGAATCGATATCACAAACAGCTTCTAAGCTACAATAATCCCTGTGCTTTGCCAAGAAGAAGTAATCCCAAAATCGTGATTATACCAATACAAAAAATAGTTTGGTTGCTAACGCCTCGCAAGGCATGCAAAAGCATTTCAATCTATGGAAAATTCATGGAAAAGTAAAGGACGTGACAAATTTTCGGCTTGAAAGTACTTAGTTGTTGAGGATCGCGTCCATAGAGCATTCCATGAAAATGCAAGGCTTTAAATACATTAATCCTGTCTAAAACATACGGTTCACTTAAATAACCTTGGCTAATTTTCACGATGATTGTGAGTAAAGTAAGCAGTCATAAGCCTAAAAATCCCTTATAAATTCTATTCGGTATTAACTGCAAAGCTCTGAAGGTATAGATGTACAAAGCGATTTTTACGCTTCGCTCTGGTCTGATTAACGCAGTGTTGTCTAGATATCTCTTTCCCAGTGAGTGGATTTGATGATATAGCGTAGCGATGACAGCTCTTTCTGATTTCTACACCAAACATGACATTCCTGTTTTAATTTTGAAAAAGTTCTTTGAGTAAATATGGTGGTTTTCCAGACTAAGCATTGTCGGGACACTATGTTGCCTGATATGATAAACTAAAAAAACTAAAGATTACACCGGGAAATAAAGTTTACGACAGTCTGAGCTCGGATAAAGAGTAAGAAGAAGGATTAAGCCGTAGACGGAATACACAGGAATAACGGACAACGGCATTATCATCTGAGGTGTTTTATTATTATAACGGTAGGTTAGGCTAGAGTGTTCGAGAAGGCCATTCTAGAGCACAGAACTGACTAAACACAAGCGAATGGCCGTCTCTGAGTCGAACGCTGACTTACCATAACACCATTGGATTAAAGTTGTGACATACACCCAAAGTAGTAATACTTTTCTCCTGAACTTCATGGTACTGGGCTGATATTGCTTGGTGTGTATCATCGATGTTTCATGTACGTTCGTGGCATAACAGTTTCGGTGATCCTTCAGTATTACTGAACACTTCTCTATGGCGCACTGTTCTCTACTTCAATTGCTGTGAGTAAATGAATCGAAAATTATTCATTACCAATACATAAATATGATAGAATCTTCGCCTGAGGGCGATGAAATTTTTAAAAAAAAAACTAACTCGCTAATGATATACCAGTCCTTCAAGTCGAGAACCTCAGCTCAATCTCAACGTACCGGCGGTAGCAATTACTAGAGATCCACAAACGCGAGTTTTACTAACTTCTATGACTCAATACAGAATCCAAGCCGTTCAAAGTTAATAGTAGCATATTTTGGTTCATATGAATTTCAAGGATTTGTGTTTTTTTATAGTATGCTATTAAGATATGAATGAGTTCATCGTTTGACGTTGGTCTCGGTCTTGTTCCCAAGCAGGCAGTGATTGACAGCCACTTTGAAAATGATGTCATCGGTGATGTTTCTTTAGCCATCATTGAATTTACCGGTAACTGGTGTTTGAATCGCGAAAATTGTTTCGAGTGTTAATTAGTGCATGAAATGAGCGAATACAATAGCGATTGACCAATGGCAAAGCGAGTTTTTTCAGGACTATAAACACATCTGTAAAGGTGTTATGCTGTCAATAAGGCCAAATTTAAAACAAAAAGTGAATACAATTCAGTTTTTCACACTAAAATAGGTAATAAGAATTCTTAACTTTAATATCTGAATTTTTCAAATGTTATAAAAAAAAGGGTTGAATATGTCAAGCGATTGAAGCTTTTTGTAGCAAAGAATGAAAGTTTACATACTGGCTTTCATTCAGGTAGTAAATGGGATAAATATTTCTTGCCAAGGCTCAGGTAACAGCTTGCCTATATAATGCAAACAAGCAAATATACGCTGCAAATGTCCTGCAAGTCAATGTAATATGAACTTAGGGCTGTTTCTTGTATTCTGGGATTGCCATAGAGACATTTGATTAATGATGTTCGGTTGCAATATCTTCTCCAAACAAACGATCGTCATTAAAATTCGCTGAATAGCCAACTGAACGTATCAATTCTTTTTTTCAAAATGGTCATTTTCTTGGTATTTTTTTCAGGGTACATTTATTTAAGGTGTCTGAGTGATATATAGATATCTACCTTTAGATGTAGTTGTTCCAGATTGTCGTAAAGGACTTTTTAGGACGTTTTTCCAAGGAATTCCTTCTCCAAAACTAACGTAAATTTCTTTCTTTCTTGGTGTCGCAGTATCGATCAATAATTCACGAGCTTAAGTTGCCAAACGGTTTGTGGTTGTTCTGATTGGGTATAAGAATAGATGGCATAAATCTATTATTCAAATAACAAAGGTCCCATTAATGAGACACTAACAGAACATTATTGCTGAATATAACAATACTCTATCCTTACGATGGCCGTAGAAGTGAAAATAAACTCGTTTAAAAATAAAAACAACACGAAACGGAGGAACTTTCCCCTTAACATCAGAACTATATTCTTTTGGCAAAGTTCTGCGGAAACCAGTACTTATATTTTATGACGAATGTGTGCAAATTATGTGAAGAAGAAACCACTACAACCAAAATATGTTAGTCAATCAAAGGTGGGTGGTTTCTTTGGGACTATAAACTGTTGAGCATATTTTCTCATTAACGTTAGACTGCTTGCCGTGATCCGGAAGACCAACCTAGCTTCTGTCTACGAATACATGCAATTTTGAGAGACAATCATCGTCTCAAACAAGAGTTGCACCTGTAGAAATAAAATAACTGAAATGTTAATCCTTCAGCGTTGAGACTTCACTTATAAATGCGCATCCTCATGAAGAAGTATGAATTTAATATTCTGCATGAAAGCATTTGTTTTTCCATGCAATCTTCTTCTTATGGCCCACTTTGTGTTCTTGACAGCCACGGTCCGCTAATAACAATAAATTCAAGGAACAATTCCTTAGGCATTTGGTTTCCTTAATTTCTCAGAAATGAACAATGATTATTTTTGTTTGAATTACAGGTCTTACAGCTGCTGACCAAGATGAATGCCCTTTCCTGCTATTGAAGAAATAGAAAACGCTTGCGCGTGCTATGTGTAGTTATAAAGCACGCGGGCTTAGGCAGCACACGAGAGAAATGTTGAAGCACGAGGCGTAGCCGAGTGCTTCAACAATTTTCGAGTGTTCTGCCCATACCCAAGTGCTTTATAATTGCACACAGCGCAGCGAGCAAGTTTTCTATTTCTTTGATAAAATATACTAAAAGGTGCAAACGCGCGTGCTGTGTGGTGTCATAAAGCACGCGTCTCGGCTAATCAAAAAGCGAGATTCTTAGTAGTTATGGAGACAGAGCAGAAAAACACAAGGCCAAAATTTGTACGATTTTTTCATTCAACTGGAAGTGATACGCCAAAACTATAAGCGTTTCACTATTGCTCCGAACTTGTGACAAAATCTGTCGAACTAGAATAAAGCTACTTGGAAATATTCACGAAAATGTCAGTTTTTCTGCTGATGAAAATATCACCTCTCCCAAAGTACAAGGCGTTATATCTCAAAATCGTATTCACTGAATTTTGGTCACATTTGATATTTTGTTCTTTGGCCCCAAAAGAGCGTGTTTACAAAATATTGAGCTTAAACTACGGATAGATGTCCTTATAACGAAAGAAACAAAAAGGTTTTTCTGCACTGTCAGTTATGGTTGTATTGTATGTAGCTAAAACAGTTATATGCAGTTAGTTTCAAACCAAGTTGTGGATGAAAAGGTGCCCTGAAGCTCCTCCCTTCAAAGTTAAAAAGAAAGAAGGAAACAAAACCGAAAAAAATCTACTGCCGTCGACGTAATTTGTCCGATTGAGAACATGTTTATTGTATTGCATCATATCCTTGTGACAAAACCTTATACAGGGATAAATAGTCTAGTTAGGGACCGGTCATTATTTATCCCCGGGGGTGTGGGGTGTGGAGGATTTGTAACCATAAATTATGTCTGATTCCCCACCTCCCTACGGCACTATGGATGTTAATTGATCTCCCTCATTTTCGGACAAACTTACTGACAAATGTATGTGAATCCCTTACTGTCTGTCGTTTTTTACTGCTCCTCCCTCACGCTCGTTGCAAAACCTTGTGAACTCCCCTAAAATCTCTCTCCCCCTGCTAGGCATGCTGTGCTTAAGTTTAACGCAGTGCCAAAGTCAACAAGAATGCAAAATGTCGTTAATTTTTCTAATTACTGGGCATCAGAAGATCAACCAAGAGCGGCATCATGTTTTTAAAAATTGTTTCATTTTCGTAAACTTTTGGAGAGGAAAAATCTCATTAATAGGTACTGGAAAAAAATCCAGCTACTAAACAGTGGTCTCCACTTTGTTTTTCTTCAGTCAGGTTGACACGCAGAGGAAACAAGTTGTTGAAAACCGTTTGGAACTGATTCGGCAATATTCGGCAACAGATTCACCTTACACCATAGGGAGCCCACTTTAGATAAAAGGGAAAATGAAAAATATAATTCAAAAATGTATTTTATTTATTTTCTGTACTTAGTTTGAGATAGTGTGCTAAGCAACGCGGCGAAAAACCCGAAAATTTAGGTAAAAAAAAAAGTAGCAGAACATTTTTTAAAACGCGCGATTTGGTTTTCCTATATAATTTCCCTATGGTTGTTTGTTGTATGAATTTCTCAGGTTCAGAAACAGACATTTTATAGCTAAAAATGAGGTTCATGTTATGAAAAGTAGAGCGGGTTATATCTATGGAATAAAATGTATTTGCCATTACGAACGGTTTAATTAGTGGCAATTATCCACCATCCCTCAGTCAGAACAATACACAGGGAATATAAAATACACGAGAGACTTTCTGTTCATAACCACTTTAGTCTACACTTCTCAGCCTTTATTCAAGATCTATTCATCAGCGATGCCACATTAATTCTTTGTTATACTGGTAACTATATATCCTCTGCTGTGAATTTTCTCGTTGTTCCAAGGAGTGATAGTAACGAAGTAAAGATTTCCTATCTAACAGCATAAACGCTTATTTGTCATTAATAGTACCGAGTATCCCTATAATAGAGTTTTTTCTACTTGAGAAGGACGAAGCTGAATGCTCAACACGACCTGAATTACTATGACCTGCGCATGTCTAACTTCTAACAAGTTTCAAAACGCATCCCACATGGACCAGAGCGACAAAAGAAACCACTTATCAGAGAGGAAGATTTAGCGTCACTGATCATAGCAAGAGGTTAATCTTCCATGGTCTAGGGGCCGACTAACCTTTCCCTTTCGCCTTCGGCCGAGCTCCCTGATTAGTGATTATGACCAAGCTGACCCGTAAATGGTTTCGCCCTGCCATACGACGCTTCAGCAATCATGTCTGGTAGTATGGTCCCAAATGAAAATTAATTATAACGAAAGAAAACTCCAGAATTCTAGAATACGCAACTCCACTATATTTAACAATTATTCCACGAAATCGAGTCGTACATGAGCTCATAGCCGACGAGGCGCGCAGGCCGAGTCGGCTATTAGCCGTGTACGACGAGATTGAGTGGAATAATTGTTTTATTATATCCACACCCACTGGATTGTGAGAAATATAGAATTTTAATTATTTTCAAGGTTAAAAAGCGAAATAACGTCGGCAAAATGCTCCGCCATTTTGTTTACTTCTCTACTCACGGGATATGAGCTGATATCCTAGTAGAAGAGAATCCAATCAGAGCGCGCGATTGCTCATATCCAGTGGTCGTGGATATAATAATGCTATTTATCTGCAGGAATGAGTACCGTTCTTCTTCTCACCTTCCAAATTCGCTTCCAAGACCACAAAACAATATTTATCTATAGAGATTAGATTAAGAGTAAACTGCATGAAAGTCCAACGGCGTCCGTCCCCAACTTGCAAAAACTGAAATATTTCTTCATGGTGACAGAAGTGAAAAAACAAGATAGAAAAAATATCTAGATTAGTCTAAGCTTATTACTATGCAACTAGGCTGATGGATGGCAATATTTAGATCACTAATCATAGTATTCAACTTTTTATTAATCATCATTAATTGTGCAATAAAACATCCTTCCCTTATCCCTCCTTGACCAGTTACTGTATAGAATGGCACGTCCCGAGATGCGAGTCTGCATTATCGGGAAGCCCGTAGAAGGTAGGACATTTGCCAATAGACCATATTCACGATAGCTGCCATGATGGTTTTCATATTGTAATGCGCATTAGCCATGAGGTCTTCCAGGGAACAAACATTGGAAGAACTGACTGTTTCTACACAAATCGGCAAAATTTCAAATATTAAATTCAGTTCTTTTGACGAATATTATCCAAATTTGAGAGTATATTGTGCGGGCAGTTGAAATCGATCCCCGATTTTAAGTTGTTTGCCCCCTCAGAAACCACGTGACTTATTAGTATCACGACGCAACAAGCATGGCGGCTATCGTGAATGTGGACAATTAAGATATTAGCGTCAAATACTACAACTATCAGAATTCCTTGCACACTTTCAATTCTTTTATCTTATTAGCGCCATTATCATATAATTACCATGAGGCAATAAAAAGTCGAATAAAAAAAAAGAAAATTTGCCAACGATTCTAACAGTTGTAGTAAAATGATACCATCATACAAATAGTCCCTTACTGGATCTTACTTTGATTACTTTTTAATTTAAAGCCTATTTGATCTGGCTTAAACTGGTGACTGAAATATAATTGTGACCTCTAATAAAAAACACTATATCAGGGTTAATTTATATGTATACACCTACTTGCAAAAAGGTTGTCATAGGAAAAAATAAGATTTCGTAATTTAGTGAGAAAGGAATAAATTATAAGACAAAAAAAGATCATTGAAGCTTAACTCCGAAGACAAAAGAAATAGTTCAGTTTCAGTAATCTTCTTTTGTCATTTGAATTTATTCCTATCCCACTAAACTACAAATGTTCTTTTTTCCTATGACAACCTTCTTGCTAGTAGGTGTATATATATACTGCGATTTGCAAAAACTTTGACCTTCTTGGCAAAAACTAAACATATATAAAAAATGGGTAAGAAATTATGGGATAGCTTCAATATTTTTTCTTAGTAATCTACCATCAAGAATATGTGAAAAACATCAGCTTGGTTATCCCATAATATCTTGAATAAATTTGATATATATTTCTTTTTGTCAAAAATGTCATAGTTTTTGCATATGGCTGTATATACAGTCCTTTGAAAAAACGTTGTCGCTGACCGGCCCCGCGAGTACGCGACTAGTCTGAACGGGAATATGGGTAAAAATCAAAGCAATAAATTTTTAGCTCGCGCTATAGAATATAATCATGGAGAGTGCAACTTGAATAAAACAAAAATTGTTATGTCCCGTGCTTCCCGTGCAATTTATTGCTTCAGTGATTTTTACCCATAATCCCGTTCAGGCTAGTCGCGTAGTCGCAGAGCCAGTTAGCAACAACGTTTTTCAAAAGACTATATATATATGTATATATGTATACAACGGCCAATCACATCCTTCGTTCCATTCTGATTCATTCTTTCAAAAAAATCACTAGTGTTTCGCATTCTTCGATTTGTTTTTATTAACATTCCTCGTTCGGTCATGCTCAACCCAATAACACTATTGATCTTTTTATCACAACTAGAGCACGTACGCACCCTTCAATAACAAATTCTTTTTAGAACATATAATCAGTACAAAATTATCCTTGGTAATAGCCCACTTTCGATATATGGTTGAGTGATCGCATACAATAAGATCTGAGTCGAGGCTCCAGAAAACAAAAGAATAATTACGATTATTTCGATGTTATTTGCTTGGTAAATGATTAGGTTGAGTATGTTTTCTGTTTCTCGACCATGTTATATTGCTTAAAGAAACATAACATACTCGATCTTACGATTATTTCATTGTTATTCCCCGGAGCCTCGATTTGGTCCTTATTGTGTGTAATCACTCAAAAATATATCGAAAGTGGGCTATTGACTATAATATCCTCCTACATTCAAGTAGAAGGATATTATAGTCATAGTACGAGCTGGTGTATGTTTATTCCATCTGTTTATAGAGTGATTTTCCGTCAACCAGGAAAGAAAAATGACTATAAAGTTTGTACTAGTTAATGAAGAACAAAAGAAGACAATAGGTTTAGAGTCTACTACTAACTATTAGTTTGCCTATTCTTTCATGGTCGAAAGAAAATCACTCTAAGAGACTTAATATTTGAGAATGAATAGTAAGTAGTTCAACTTGCCGCAAGCTGAACAGAGTGATTGCAACAAACCCGTGAAATAGTTATTAGTCTAACAGAGGTCAGTAGGCACTAATTCTATTGTTTTCAGTGTTGGGTGTTTATTGCAATCACTCTGTCAGTTACGAGATTAACGCAAAGCGCGAGGATCTACAAAGGTCAAGTTCTTAGAAAGCAGACATGGGCGCGAAGTTACTATAAAACGTCATTATTTAGTCACATACATCAGACATATACAATACAATAATACAAGTATAAGAGTTTTATCTAACTAACGATGGTTTTCATCAAGTTAAATTATCGACTGTAAAGGCAACTTGAAGGCATACCTCAATGAAAACCATGGACTAAAAACCTTTTATACATGGAGTTCCCTTGATTTGAGGTTCCTCATAAATTGGCATTAAAATACATTGGGAACTTCATAGAATAATTAATATTTAATGGGATATTGGTTTTAATTATAATTGTATTGTCCCTTGAGTGTTAATATCTTCAGTTAACCACGTTCTGATAATCTCTCCAATGCCTCACAATTCCTCATTTTAAAATTCTTAGCTTTTTCGATCAATGATGGTTCGTGCCAGAAACGACCTCTGGCGTAAAGTTCTTCCTCTGCAGAGAGAGAAAGAAAGATATGGTCAATGATGCTACCTTACTACACACCCTTACTCAATCCAAGCAATGCGGCATTCTCCAAGCACAATGTAATCGGGTTTTGCGAATCGTTTAATACTAGATGCCTGACTGCATTAAAAAAAAACCTGAATGGAAGAGAGGAAAGGAAGGGGGGAAAAAGTCGAAAAAGGGATCACTGTGTCTGGTTTTGATTGACATCCATCAAAAGTCGGTGATGCTGGAAGTGTGTGGCAAAGAACGGCCGACAGTCATTTGACACGAAAATAAAGGAGCTGAAGGACAGTGCAAGACTCATTCATAATTTCATTATTTTAGTATACTGATTGCCATCGGTCTGTATGGGGCGAGTGAACAAGACTCGACACCGCTACAGGGTTCCCACTCTCCTAGTAAAATAAAACTTTTCCTTGACCAAATCCCACCTTATACTGACTTCACTGAACACAATCCACGGTTCCAGGATCTCTCTAGCAAAATTCTCAAGGAAAGTCTAATTCCTAAAGCTTTTTGTTGTTGTTTACCATTTCAGACCACGTGATGTCACTATTGTGAATTAATTATTTCTTATGTTAACAGGGTTAACATTTTTATAATAAAATAACACTGAATTCCCAAGAGAATGCCACGGTCAGCAATGGGCAATTTGCATAGGAAGGTAAAGAGGTCTATTCCCTGACCTTGAAAATTTTCTGGATTTTGCTGACTTTTTAAGGTCAGTGTGAACCCTGCTCTGAGAAACCATCGGTAAAGGCGCTTCCATTACTTGATTGAAGTGATCTCGCCCACTGCAGGAGTCTGACATGTGTTAGTGTCAAAAGTTACAGGATAGACATCCACTGTGGGGACATCTAATAGCATTATCCTCATTAAGATAATAGCTAATTTGTTTTACCAATTTAGTGATTGATCTGAGAAATGGAATTTCAATAAAAAGTCTATTCAGTGTGAAGAACTTACTATCGGTTAAGCTAAAACATCTTGACTAAGATGATTAACCTTTACAAATTTCTAATATTCCTTTCAAAGACCCCCTGATGGTTATATACAAATAACCTCACTGTGTGTCTTTAATAGACATACAGTTTTTTTCGGTTCCAAAGTGACGGAAGATGGAGACAGTGTGTGGGAACGTTTAAGTACGTTGTTTCACATGACTAGAATTTTATTTATAAATATTTGCTATTATTTTTCACAGTGTATCTCAGCGGGAAGGCACAGAAGACGAAAAGAACTGCTGAACTTCAAAGAAATTCAATGCTGTCCGTGAGAAAACCCGTTCCATACTTGATGAAAGTACAAAAATATTTGATATCATTTGTTTGATGTTTTGAAAACCCAAAACGTTTTTGGAAAGAAATTTTCCTTATTATGGTAGGTTTAGCTAATTTATGAATAGCTTTATTGCTGGTTGGAAAGATCTGGTGAATCATTAAGTTATTTTCTTAACCTGGATCAATATTAATGTGCTGAAAACATTGTTTGTCAGACTCGCACCAAGAACTGACTTAATGACGCAAATTGAGTTCAAAACTAGTCATTATATTTGCACACCACAATAACATTGACGTCATACGTAGGATAAAAGAGAATCTAGGAAACATGAACATGATATGTAAATCAATGGACTAAAAACAATTTTTTCGGTAATGGGCTTCCTATGGTAAAGGCGAACGAAAAGGGAAAGATCTGAGATCGACTTTTAGTACCCATTCCTACAGTGTCATACGTTTTCTCCACAGGAAACCCGCAAACATAGATCTGATCATTATATTCCTTTTCTCATTGGTATTTTTACAGTCAAACTAGTCCAAGCATAACCCTCCCCCTAGATTACATTAACGATTTCATTTATTCAAATGTTGAATTGATTCTTTCTGAGTTTTATTAGCGAAAACTCAGAGTAATTAATCATCTTGATATTCGAATAAAATCATTAGTGACGTTAAGGGGTTCGCTTGAGCTGGTTTGACTGTAAAAAAAGGGGGTTTAGTGACACGGGTAATGACCAGTAAGATAAAATACAAATTAAGTAAATAAGTAATAACTAAATACCGGTAACGAACATATTGATGGCAGATTTGGATGCGCATTTACTGGTACCAGTAATGATTTGTCTAATCGATACTAGTAAATATCAATCGCAAATAAAGCTGATAGTGATAGTACAGTAATACAATAGTGATGATGGTAGTATCCATAGTAAATGATGGTAAGAACCTATGAAAAATGAATTGCAACATTTTAATATTTACGGCTGTTGGTCGAAGTTTATGTAGAAACTAAAGAAGAAATAAACAAATAAAAGAAATGAAGGATGAAAGAAGACGACGAGACAAAGAAAGAAAGAGAGAAAGAAAGAAAGAAAGAAAGAAAGAGGAACTTGCATTGAATCAGAAATAATACTCCAGTTTCGAGTTCTCTGTTGCTCAGTGTTAGCCTCATTTTAGTGTTAAAATATTCACAAATACCAACGGTAAAGTAAAGAATACACAACTTCAACAATGTAAACACTTTGAAATTCCACGGACCTTCACTGAGGTATGTGAATATTCTACACAAAAACGAGGCTAACACAGAGCAACAGAGAACTCGAAACTGGAGTATTGTACACGATTTTAAAAAGAGAAAATGATAATATGAGGTGAATGCGACATAAACAGCTCTTAAAACTGAATTCCGGGAATTCCATTTAAGTGAGGAATCCAAAAGCCCCACCCACTGCAACATCTTGACAATTGATCCACTCGTACTGGATTACACGTGCAAACCATCGATCTTTACTTGGTATAAATATAGTAAACCACATATAAAGATATGTTTTACAAAAAGTATATATACGAAAAGTACGGATATTCCTTGTTTGAAACATGCAAAGAGCCGATCCTGGATGCCTTCGATGCGCAATTACATATTCAAACAATGGATATTCACTCGTTAAAGAGACTAAAATACCCGATGCAGTGAAGACAGAATTTAGGTAATCTACACAATGAATACACGACATATATTTCTGTAGCTTCAGCCATTCCTGTAGCTTAAACATTTCAGAAAGCTTGTTTTATTCAAACATTTTATCTTGCTCAGACGAGAGAGCCTTATGGTAACAGCATGATGATCATAGCCTGTTTTACCGAGACAATATTTCCATTTGCAATAAAGAAAAAACAAATTCATCAAAAACAAAATATGCAAATAGTGTAATGAGGCGTCCACCTTAGGAAAAAATATACATTGCGATAGAAAACGGCAAAGCTGTCTACAGCGAGGATTAAAGAATATAAAAGAAGAAAATACTATTTTAAATATCAATCCATCAAAAACATTGAAATGATTTCACTGGTCGGGAATGACATATTTAAGTCTGGATTGACAAATCGTGTTCAGTCTAGGCTGCCAAGAATAATATCCATAATTACTGAACCTGGGAAACGATGAATTATTCAAATAAAAGAAATTTAGAATTCATATTTTTGGTGTGCCAAAGGTCGCATCTCCACCGGTGCTTATTCTGAAATTCACCGCCAGAGACCAAAACAACAGTTATTCATCGAAAAAAGAACTAAAATTTGACATTTTAGTTGGCGATCCCGGTTTTTAGGCCGCTTCGAACGAGAGTTAAGGATGTCTAGAGATTTATTAGCATAATTTTTTTTCGTCTGTTTACATTACTCAAACGGAACTGAACCAGTGAGAGCGAATCGCACAGCTAATGGCACGCTAGCTAGGGTCTGTCAGCTAGATCTGATGAAGTTGAATGGGAAAAACACAAAACACGCTGGATTCTAAACTCGACGACTCCAGTCACACCTTAGTAAGCCCGTAATACTTGGAAAGTACTATTGTGACAAGTCACGGGGCTGTAGAGTCACAAGTACGACTTAAGTCTCGTATCTTTGCATCGAAGGTTCGGTTCGCGGTGTTTATCGTTTGAAGTTAGGAAAGGCACAATCTGGAGTTCAAAGATGGTGGACGGATTTGTGGTTGTGCCGAATACAGACATTGATATTGAACGGAAAATCAAAATAGTGGTTCTTGGGGACAGTACGGTCGGCAAGACTTGCCTTCTTCTTCAACTCTGCTACAAGTCCAATACAATATCAAGAAAGCATCTAGAATCGTTTTCTAATACGTACAAGGCGAATATAATCGTGGATGGTAAAGTTTATCAGCTAGAGCTATGGGATACGGAATATGTAGAGACCAAAGAGAATGTCCGCCCTGAAGCTTACAGCGATACTGATGTCTTTTGCATATGTTTTTCTGTGGATGATTTACAGTCGTTCAGACATGCTGAAAATAAATGGTATCGGGAGATAAAGCGACATTCTCCAAAAACACCCATTATTTTGGTCGGAACCAAGACAGATCTTCGCGATGCAGAGAGCAAGAAGAAAGGAAAGAAAGACGGAGAATCGATTCAATTCGTAAGCCACAAAGAGGGAAGGAAGATGATGAACAAGCTTGGTGCTTTGAAATACATCGAGTGTTCGGCGTTGACTCAGAAAGGTTATGTCGAGGTATTTACGGAGGCTGTCAAAGCCTGTGCTGCAAACTCCAAGAGAGGCAAAAATAAATGTGATATTCTATAAAGAAAATATAAACATCGAAGGAAATATGGAATAAAGGAAGGATGGATGTGACAACTACAATAAATACAAGATATATCGTACCGATAAATACGGTTAAAAGTGACAACACTAACGATTTTAGCTCAAGGGAAAATAATAGGTACATTTGAACAAAAACTGTTTGTACAAACTGGAAGATAGTAGAAAAAAAAGATTCAAAATAATGTTACAACAATGTACAAGATTATACAGAGCGTATTTATTTTGAAAAATAATATAATATCAATGAATTTCTGTTAAAATATTGAACCTAAATCAATGATTATTTTGATAAATTGTGGTAAATGAGTACTTGTTTATTGAACCCTTAAAAACCTACCGAGACAAAATAATAAAGATAACTAAAGCTACAGTTATTCTACACAAAGTTTTCCAAATTAAATATATCTAATATCATTTTAACCATATGTGTAAAATGTGGAAATTAATTAGGGTATTCTATTGAAATCCTATGAATTTACAAATGCCTTTTCCCCCCGATATATTTATTGTACAATTTAATTAGTTTTACTGACTGATGTCACGCAGTCTGTTACTGTCCGTGTGAATTGCCGGGGTATTTAAAGGTGAAGTTGTCAAAATTATCTGGCATTTGAAGAGTAAATGTTCATGTAGTAGTGGAGGTTTGATCGTGACAGACATCAAAGCTAATTTAAAGATGTCGCAAAGAACAAAAGCATATTGTCGTTGAAAAATAAATTTTACCCTTAAATACACACAGTGAGTAAAATGAATTTCGGCTTACACTGTAGATGTTTTCTATGAATCACGTTATATAACTATTAATAGCTAATTGAAAATATTTCAAATCCGGGGGGAAAGAGAAGAAGAACACTCTCAGCGAGAAGCCCATGGTGCAAATGTTGAAAATTTAAGGGGATGTAAATAAGGAAAACATACAATAATGAGCCCTTCTTTACGAGATCACAATATTTTCTATCCACAAAAAGCTAACTCTCAAATCATACAAGACAAACATTAATAGCCAAAACGATAACTATAACAAAAAGAGAGATCCACAGATATACTCAATGGTTAAGCGACCACACGGGTCTTTAAATCAAACCAAATATGATACAACTAGGCGGTAACCCCACCACAAATACCAAACAGTTTTTGTCTGTTATATCACAGAACAGGAAACACGACGACACGTACATGTACTGGTGACATGATATTGGGACTGCACCCTCAATGTTCATTTACAAGATTTACTTTCAAATCATAATACTACTGGAAAGAGCTGTCAGTCCCACTGTTAAAGCAAAACCAAAACAAACCAACCAACCAACAAAAAAAACCTTTATATCTTTTCTTCTGTTCTTATTGTTGTTGTTGTTGATGATGATGATGCAAAGGAAATCAAGAGGGAACAAAAAACGGGAAAGCTATTCCGGCAAAAACAAAAAGCAAATAAAACAAACAAAAGGTTTTAAAAGATAGGATAATTATCAAAGTAGGATTCAGAACAAAAGAAGACGAAAATAAAAACTGAATGAAAGAGAGAAAGGGTGAAATGTGAAGAAGAAAACAAGAGAAGTGCAATGCGGAGCAATTGAGAAGAGAATGAGAAGGGAAGAGAAGAGAAGAGAAGAGAAGAGAAGACTAGAGAAAAGAGAAGAGAAGAGAAATCGAAGAAACCAAGAAGAGGAGAGAAGCAAAAAATAGGAACAAGGAATAAAACAGAATTATATCTTGATACCTTGCTTAACAATCAGAACACTAACGCGAGACTTTCTTGCAATTTATTCAAGGCTATAAATATCCAAATGGAAACAAGGCCCATTAGATTTCTTTTCGGCAAAACATCAAATCACGAAGACAAATTGCTTTGTATTTAAAGGGAAATATATGACCAGGATCAGGAAATACTGAAGGCAGAGAGAACCCAGAGATAGCTATGACTCCAACAGACACAAATCAGCGATAGACACCCACTTAATAAACACAGACATCCATTACCATCATATACATATGACCGAGTTGTTTCAGTTTCATCAAAGATATCGCTGATTCTAAAACTTAAAGCTATCAGTCATAATAAATGGACAGGTTTAGAACTAAGAGAATAAAGAGAAAAATAACATTAAGCCCCCGGCGGGAATCGAACCCCACGTCTTCGGTTTACTAGTCCGATGTGTTAACCACTACACCACAAGGACCGACCACGCTAGAAGCGCAGCCGGACAATGTAGTGTAAGTGGCAACCGTAGGGGATCCCAGGGCGTTATTTTTCTCTATGGGTAAGCTGAACACCGTAAATTTGGGTACGCAGTATATATTAGAACTAATTTACCTCATGGTTTTACATCATTACAGTGTATAGTAAAAACAGACAGGTTTCGAGTCCATTAGTCACAATATGACAGGATTCCGCGAGTCTGATGGTTTTTGGAAGCAAATGTAAGGAAGAATATGGCGAGAAAAAGAAATGAGGTTAGTTGCTTCAGATTCATTTCTCAAGGTTTCTTGCAATTGAAGGAAAAAAGAAACACGAAGAACTTCGACAGTGTAAAAACAGAAGGTAGTGTAACATCGACTATTACTGCTATATATGGATGAATAGTTTTTAGAAGTGGAAGTATAGTAGCAATTATTGGTGAATTGTATTTGATATAAATAACTAAGAAAGAAAGATCTTCCTTACAGATACATTTACTCTTTCTCTTTTTCCGACTGAGTAGTGGCTGGCTGGGGTCGCAAGGTTGAGTGGAATAAGGGAGGGCAGGTTGTAGAAGAAAGGGAAGCGTGGTACAAAAAGAGTTCTTTAACACATGGTGATTTAGGGAAGGGAGGGGAGGGTCAAGCTACCCATTGCACCCCTTTGCAATACAGGCTTTAAGATTAAGGAGTGGTTAATAAATGGCTCAAGGTACACTGTATTGTTTTCCCATCTGAAATGTAACCCTTGGGCAATATTGTGACTTGGCAGGGGTGGGTCAAGCTGCTAATTGTACATGTACTATACCATACTTACTGTATTGTCTCTCTCTGTAACACTGTGATTGTAATCTGCTGATGTACTCATTTTCAATTTGTCTCTCTAGGTTACGTAAGGCCTTAGCATTTGAATATTTCTCATCAAATCCTTCCTGCAGAAACACAATAAATAAGTAAAATGAATAACATAAACACTCACAACTTGCTATGCATGCACGTGTACTGTGTTCTCACAAACAGTATGCATCAGTACCTGGACATAATAATTTATTCTGTACTTCTGTGTTTGTCTTTCCAAGTAATATGATCTGAAAAAGACAAACATGTTTATATGATGTATGTATAGGATGCTTGAATAATATTTTTAGTATATACCAACTTCACAACCTCATAAGATTGAGCGATTCTATTGGCTTCCTATCTTGGAATATTGAGACCATATCTACTTCACAAGCTTGGGATATAGCTTCTCTCAAAATATATTTGTATTTTTACTCAACTAATTGTTTTTTTTCCCCCTAGAATCCTAGTGTTGGGTTATGGTATATACTAAAACAATTATTAGCTTTACTGACATTTAGAGCAGCCTTCCACCCTTTGTCCCTCTTTTACTCATATGAAGGGCAAAAGCTCAAAATGTCAGTAAAGTTAAGCATCTCTTTTTAACAGTAATAAAGATTTCTTTTCACTGGTTATTGTATTCATGATAGTACATTGATGCAGGCTATACTTGTTTACACATTAGTTTCCATTGATTAGCCAATTATTAACCAACTTGACTGGCTTAGCATTGTTTTTCATGTGGAATGTGGCATAAGCATGATGCTTGATCTTAAAAATGTTCATACCAGCCATACAGTATGTTACAGTAAATCCACATTTTCCTCTACGTGTACTCACCCTGTTCTCTGTAATGAATATAGAGGGTCTTGTAACATAAAGGTACTCAACAATGACATCAATACTAATAGCAGTATAGGTAAGAACTGAACCAATGAGTATAAAGTTTGCTGTGGATATGATAACAGCTAAAGTTACAATGGTACAAATATAATAAAAAAAAGCTATGTACTATACATCTATGCCTAGAAAAATGTAAAACTTCCTATAGAGAATGAAAATGAAACTTAAGTATTGCATATTAACGTGTCTATCATCAATAGAGTGGGTTCCATATTAGTGGGGAACAATACATGAAATTGGTAGCAGTGCCATAGTTTTATACTTAACCTAACCTTAATTACAAAAAGAAAGCCATGGCATGTCGTAACATGGAATGTTGTAACATAAATCACCTTGCATGGGAGAATATGTGTACAATGTAATACACCTTTTACCAAAATGGGGCCGTAAATTCGACTGAGTAAAAATTTAACTGAATGTAAAAATAATACCAGTATTATTTTCTAATTATAACTTATTTTAAATTTTTATAACTTATTTTACATGTAAATTAGACCTTGAAAAGTTCAAAATACTTTTGTGTTCATGTGTTTGTACGTGTGACCATCATCCCAAGATCCATTATCATTCATAGATCCACTAAAACAATAGCTCCACCAATCAGTGTTTCACAGTTTTCCCAAAGGAATTTGGCAGGTTCGACAAACAACATCACAATAACCTCTAAATTTCAGGGAGAATTAAGCTTATTATGCTGATTCCTCAAATGCAATCTTTAAGGATGAACTTTTATTTATCAACGTTTAAATAAATAGTAAAGGTACTGGTATTTATTTTACTTCCATAAGGCAGGAAGTGGTTGCCCAATTTTCCTGAGCCAGGGGCTTGTGCAAAGAGTGTTTTAAGGTGTGCTCTTCACTCCCTCTATCAGTGCGCCATTTTACGGGTATTAAGTCAATTTAAGCTACATGGAATGGAAAGAAGTTGAAACAAAGATGTGAGGTCAATGGGAATTGAACTTGGACCTCATGTACAGAAGGCAGTGAGCCATTCTTGTATTGATGCCATAATCCAATAAAATGTTTTGGCTGGTCAGGTGTAGCAACTGTAACTAAAGCAATGGAGCCAGGATTCATCATGATAACTTTGACATCACTAGTTACATATACAGTCACGTAACTTTGTCTTTCTGATTCACAAGCATTGTTTTTGTTTCTCAGTGTTTCATTGCTCAGTAATTACACCATACAGTACTTACATTAACCTCTTGTCCTTGATCATGATAATGATCATGTGAATGATAATGGGTTCTATTTCTGTTCCTTCGATTTACATAAACACGACCTACAGTATGAGAATGAACAAAAAGCATAATGATATGAGTCTGTGTTGTCAAGACCTCAGTCTGTTATTTTCCCCATACAGTGTACAGACCAAGCAGACAAAGTTAATATGGCATCCCATAAGAGACAGAACCACTGCAATAAAATACTGTTTTGATTAGTGATTTTTAGTATAAATCATCATGATTGGTTCCCAATTAAGACAAACAAGGTTTTTGACATTGAGCAACATCCAGAACTATTAAAAAAAAGAAAAAGTAAACAAGGATTTAACAAAACTTTGTGAAATTTAGCCATTACAGAAATATTACATAAATTAATTAGAATATTTCTGTTTAAAGAATGCAAATGTTTATTTTTTGATGTGTTCCAATTTTGTATCAGTGTTCAAAGTTCTTTGTAAAAGACAATTTATTCCACTTTAGCTAAGCAAAGTAAAATTTAGTTTTTATGTACTAGTTTACTTCCTTGGTGGTCATGATATTACAAACTATTACCATGTCATCTTAGCCAATCAGAGCATGTTATTTTACTGGAAGTAGCGTTTGCCATGTAATGATACCTAGTATTATTATTTTGAAAGACGGCAATGTTTACTAATAGCTGTACATATAAAAGTACTGTGGTATTATAAATTTTTTTGCTACAATGTAGAAGGTTATTTGAGATTGAGCCATACCTTGGTCTGATAATTTCCCTAGTGAACAGACCTCGTGCTCAGTTGATAAAATCTTATAATAAATACTGGGGCCTACAGTTCATATCTATATTCATTGATACGGCACAGATACGTATCTTATAAACATTACAGTACATTGAAAATCACTTTTACCTCCAGGCATTGGTCCACCAAAAAACATATTAAAGATTTCTTCTGGGGTGATATCAGCTGTAAGTTAAGATCAAAAGCACAGGTCATACATTGGAAATGAATAGCGGACTTTTATTTACTATGGCAATGGGGGGTGGGGGTGGGGGGTCAGTAAAATTTTAGGCCTTGGCTATCAAATATTTCATAACCCCCATATCTGAGAAGAGTATATTTTCATAACCCCCACCCCCCTACAACCTCCAAGAAATCAGTCATACTTTCAGTCTCACACATCTGCAACATAATGACCCCCCCTCCAAAACTTCTCAAGATAACCTAGCCCCCCTCAATTTATAAATTTCAATTTTGTTTAGAATGGTTGCAAATTTACAGTTATTGTTTTCCATATATTATATATGCTAATATGCTGCAAATTTGCAACTACTCTCTAAACAATTACGTTTCCTATAAATGTTATTTTGTGAAGTCATAATAAGATGTTGTGCAGTCTGTAACGGTTAAAGAAGGTAACACATTCATGCACTAGTTGTAAGTACTTACCTTCAAATCCTCTAGAATAGTCATAGCGATCATGAGTGTAAAGGTTTTGAGGATTCTCATCACCATATTTATCATAGCGCTTCTTTTTCTCAGCATCTGTCAGCACAGCAAATGCATTGCCTATGGCTGTTGATTAAAACAGTACAGCTGTATTATTAACTGACATGCTGCATGTTGTAGCTGTAGTAATACATTATATGATTGTTGTATTTAATGTTGGAAAAGGAGTCTGCTTTCATGAACTGGCAGATGGCTTCTAAAGCTGTGAGTACCCCTATTGTCTGCCACCATATTTTGCAAATTCATTCTTGACTTCAGAAAGTTTGTGATAGGACAGTTTAATTTTGGTTGTAATGATGACCCTTTTTAGTGTTATAAGGGTTTGAAGATCTTGATATATGAAACTATTATATGACATTACTTGGGTATTTTTGTATAAAGTAATCTCTAATCTACAGAAGGCACTGTTTGGAAAAAAAAGTTAAAATCCTACAAAGTCATGTGCCAACCGAGACTAATGCTTTGAACATGATTTATCATCTGTAATTTATTTTATAATGCATGCTCTGATTGGCTAATAACTGTGTGGTATACATGTAAGAGCATGGAAACATGGTTTCCATGGAAGCATATTATTTCATAATACTTTATGAAATGTGTTTTTCATGTTCTATGCTGTTATATCAACACTAGGGATGTTGGAAAAACACTCAAAAGCTTTAATCACTCAACTACGGCTCATGATCCTAAAACTTTTCTCTTGTTTTCCCAACATCCTGCATGTTGATATAACATAGCATAGCACATGGAAAAGTGTTTTTAAAGGCTTAATTAACACCCTGTTGACATCATCTCATTAATCTTTTATTATTCAGGAATATGAGGGTGCACAACCAATAAAAAAATGAAGATTATTATCAGCAACATTATGGAGAATGGATATTTAAAAATGGTTATGTAGATATTAGGGGCATGTTAAGTAGTTCATTAATGAATTCAGAGATCCTTCAAGAGTCAGCAAATTTATGTTTCCTTTATTTTTTCATTTTTATTTTTTTCATTGTAAGTTGGAATTCATTTTCATCTAAATTGCATTATTAAGAGTAACCTTGTTTAGGTGATTGAAATTTACCAGGAAGGAAATTGTTCCTGTACATGTAACAGATGTTCATCACAGGGAACCAAAGCTACATCTACATGTATGTATACAGTTTATGAGTACAACTTGTACACTGTATAACATGTAGGAGCCCTAACAGTTGTAAACAAGGACATCAAGATCAGCTACATGGGTCTTGAATACTCTTTAAAAAATGGGAAGTTCTAGATCATTCTCATGCAGCAGCCATAATAATAACTTACCTAATAGTGTAAAACATTCATTATCTCTATACACAGTTTTATCTTAAATTATTGATTATCAAAAAGATCTTAACAACATATTTTATATATTCAATTTGGAAATTTATATCAATTTTATCTTTCATACTTTTCATAGCTTTTCTTAGTATTAATATATTAACATAAATTAAAAAAAAAAAAGGTCTCCCCTCATCATGAGGGAACACAGGAACTGACAGCAATATGTGTCAGTTTTACATGATATTTTTTTAGAGGACGTTTATGGACTGCTATTATGATGGTACATATTGCTGCCATGCAGGTTACAATCATGAGTAATGTTACTTGTATATGCCTCCGAGACCAGGCTATAATAAATATAATAATATTCATTTATTTAATTATTTTGCACACATCTTCAATGTAAATAAGTAACAGCCTTTTGAATTCTAGGTGCAATAAAGTTTATCATTATTATTATGCAGGAATTCTACAAGAATGTGACACATTCTGTCAGAAACTCAGTATCAAATGTGAGGGGCAGTTTGCAATAGTTCTCAATTCTCACCATGGGACAATTCCGTGGGCCATGCGAAGGATAACATGCTATGGTACATGTACATACTCAAGCACATTGCACCTCAAAGTCATGAATAAAAACCAGTGAATACTGTTAGCTGCAGGTAGCTGCAGGCCTTGACACTAACTTCTTACTAGGTACAGTGTACTAGTCCTTGGGATAAGTCCAAATGTGGATAATTACTATACTACAGTAGTCCCAAGGTCTTTTCCCCTTGCCCAACTTCCCAAGATGACAGAATACATATAGTTGTGAGTCACTCAATGATTCAATTTAATTTGATTATATTTTTAATAAGAACTACTAGAATAACCAGTAAACTTAAAAGCTGAAAAGACAACTGAGAAGAAAATGTAATTCAGTGGTAATCAGATGCTGAAAAGCTTCTAGTCCAGCAGGCTATGTGTAGTTGATTTTTTTCCCCCACTACTCCACAGCAAACATTCACTAGTCTGAGACTACAGTAGTAGATATATGTTAGTGTCAAGCTCTGTTAGCTGCCCTCTAAATAATTCTCAACTGAATAAAAATGAAATTATTTGAAGTCACCTTTGAATGCTTCAGTAGCCCCAGGGGCTCTGTTCTTGTCTGGGTGAAACTGGAGAGCAAGCTTTCTGTATTGTTTTTTGATGTCAGCATCAGATGCATCACGGGGAATTCCCAAGATCTCATAATAGTCCTTGCAATTTTTTATTCTACAGTTTAAATGAAATCAAAAGAAACAGCATTTAAGAAGTGTTTAATTATGAGATGATTCATAATATGATGAGGAACTATATTGCAACCAGGCAGGTTTATTCAAAATATATTGCTAATGGCATGACTACATGTAAATAAATTTCTTTCACATTACTGTACAGTTTTAAAATTAAATTCATGTTTTAATCTCATTACTCTGTCCCTTTAAACAAATCTGTACTGTATTGCTTCACTTTACATGTATAACCAACAAGTATACATTTACATTAAGTTTAGTAAAATGCCCATCTCTCTTGGGACTAAGATGGACAGAAAAAATGAACAGGAAAAAATCAACAAAATACACACCTCTTGACAGCCTCTACTTGTTCAGGTGTGTAGTTTTTGTCATAGTTTGTAGCACCATTAGCAGTCTTACCACCACTGTTGGTTCTTTTTCTGTGCCTTACTCCATCTGTTTTCTCTGTTTCTTCAGATTCTTCACAATTGTCATTTTTTAGTAAAGAATTGAGCAGATCTGAAAAAAAAAGCGAAAAAATGTGGAAAATGTGGAAGTGTCACATGACATCACAGAAAGCTTGATAACATGAAAATACTGTAAGTTGACAACACAGATAAGACCTCAATCAGTCTTGATAATTTAAGGAGTCACTTTGAACTTGATATGATAAATCCCGCATCTGCATATTTCCTTGCAGATATCACAAATTAGTTGTAGGTTTTCAGCCAATCAAAATCAATACAGTGAGTAAATGTATAGCAAGAAGCAATTTACATGTATGAGATAAGGTTGAGCATCATATCATAGATTATTCAAGTCCAAGGTCTGTGTTATCTGCCAAAGCTATAAGCTGAGGCAGATAACACAGACTCTGGTCTTGATAATATATGTTGTCAAGTGAAAATTGAATTCAATAATTTTATTATATATTTTGAAAATTTAAGAAATTCTCATCTCTTACAATTACAAATCTATTTTTTGAGCACACATCCAACACTAATTGGACTTTGCACTCAGCACGATAAAACCCACATCTACAAATTTTTCTGCAGATACTGTATCACAAATTAACTGTAGGTCCTCAGCCAATCAGAATTGATAGTGAGTAAAATGTATGATTAAATAGAGATTACTTCATGAAAAGTGCACATGTACAGTTTTTATTCACAAGTTGTGAAGTATCATAAAACAAATGAGCAACTCCTCATGCAGTGAGTTTTATGATACAAAACAACGAGTGAATAAAAACTGTATAAAGCACTTTACATGGTGTTTTTTTATTATTTTTTACATGATGAGATTTTTTATTAAATTATTTGATTTGAATTTAATTGTCTTTTCATCCAAATGAACAAATAAATTTGGCCACATAATCATTTAGCTCCTCTGGAGGAACTTTATGAATCTCTCTTTGGTTTTTGTACGTCACAGTCTTTCAAGAGCTTGATAACTCAAATGGTTTTCTCTTTCATCTTCTTGTTTTCATAATTCCATAAAAAATAATTCACTCATATTTAAATTAGTAAATAAACTGAATTGAACTGTGGTAAACATGAGGCAAAAAGCTACATGTAGCTTGTCTTTGTTCATGACAAATGAAGTGACTCCTGATTGGACACATCATTTTTCTCACGTGAAAAAAAGCTTTTCCCAGCTTCTGATTGGTGGAGACTGGTGAACAAATGAAAAGCTACTGAATGGCATTTCTGTGAGTAAATCTCGATTTGTATATAAATATATATGAAAACCTTTAATATTCTAATGACATAATTAATATACACATAATTTAGACACTTCTTAATCATACAGGTTATCACACGAATGGATCAATAAAAAGAACCAATGTTAAGAAACTATCAAAATACCATTTCTTTACAGAGAAAGAAGCTTAAGTTAAGTACTGAAAATCTTCACTGTGACAGTGCTTCGTCATACGAATTTGCTTGTCAGTCAAACACCAAACCAGACGATCTGTTCTGGTTCAAATGAACCCCAAAAGCAACGAGTTTTGTCACGATATATAACTTCAAACCTTAGTTGCTGCCTCTGAAAGCTTCTTTCCAACCAGAGATAAAAAATCTAGCAATAAATCAAACTTAAAACAGCCAAGTTTGAAGCAGAAATAGTCATTTCCATATTTAACAATTGACGGAATTTCTTCTTGTTTTGTGCCGGTCTATATAGCTTTTATTGACATACCTTGCACTTGTTTCGTAGGATAAAGCTTTTCAGATTTCTTTAAAAATTTTATGGCTTTGTCTTTGTCGCCTTGGTTGAGGTATTTCTCTGCTAAATACCGGCATTTCTCAGCTTCATCTTTATTGCCCTCCATTTTGTTTCCCAAGGAACCTTGAACCTAATGCGCATGCGCATTGGAAAGGCAGCCCCACTCTACGCTGGTTTATACTGAGGAGGTCTGGGAGCTAGTTGGTTTCGTTCTTTCATTCTTTCCTTTCACTTTCGTTCTTATAATTCAATCGCAAAAAAGATGACCACATAGAAGAAGAGGGTTTGGGATGTGGGGCGACAGTACGACAGCCGTATATTTCGACTTTTTGATCGTAGTTTTTCTTGCCAATCGAGGGCGCGGCATATAGCAGTTTTATGAGTGAGAAGCGTAGCGTAAGTACTGACTTGTGGCAAGCTTTGCATTGCTTTCCATTGTTTTCCAAATGTGTATAGCTGTATTTTACATGCTCAACCTAACTAGAGTGTTGATTTGTTTTATCTTTTATCTCTAAATATAGGAAGGAAGCTGTCATTAAATAACAGGTCTTGATCAGGGGGGGATGTCCTAGAGTGCCCGTGACCCCCTTTGTAAGCCAAAGGAGTATTTTTTTTTTACGTTCGGCGTTTTGGGGTCTCAAACGAAATGGCGTTTCTTTTGAATTTGCCCCCCCTCCCATTCAGAAAATCCTGGCTACACCCCTGTGGATGATGAGGTTTTCTTACTAGAATTAGCGTTTTCCTGTCTTAGATTGAGCACGGGCTATAGGAGAATCTTTGTTTTGCAACGGGGAAAATGTTAGTCGATCAAAAAACCGCTTTTAACTCACTTGGATCTGTCTGTCCTTGCTTTACTTAGCAAAGATTCTCCTACAGCAAAGATTCTCCTACAGCCCGTGGATTGAGTGAAATCCTTCCAAATACTTCAAACGATTAAAATACCGGGTTTTTTTTGTTAGGTTTTCTGCAAGGGAAAATACAAGCTCCGGTTGGTTACCTGTATCATTCAGGGGACTAATATTTTCTTGTAAGAATCACTAATCCCTAAATCCCTAATTATCCCTTAGTAGGCTAGAACGCTAGTACGGGCTCGCTGTTCACCGTTCCAGGGTTTCCCGTTCCCTTTGTACGCTAGTACGCTAGTACGGGCCCAACATCCAAAGATCTAGAGCAGCTAAGTCTCCGTCAATGCTCACAAGGAGTCAATGACCCCGCATCGCAAAGAAGGTGCCACGACATGGCGCGTCACGCGTTGGCACAGGTACGGCCACGCGCCACAGAGAAATGGCGCCGAAAAGAAAGTATGTCCATTCCGTAACGCTAAATCGGCAAAACACGGCACAGTAAACGTGAAGGCGATAAATGCCAAAAATAGAAAACCCCAAAACCAAGAACGAAACCCGACGAGGGATTCGTACCCAGTCCCTCACAATATGAGACTCGGCAATGTTAAACGTCAGGCTACATCATCAGGTTTCACTAAACACATTATTACAAGTGTTCTTCGCAATACTAGACAGCCGAGGTGAGGTGCCTATGCCCGTTTAAGCATATGGTGCTTGTTTTGTTACCTGTATCATTCAGGGGACTAATATATTCTTGCAAGAATCACTAAATCCCTAAAATCCCTCATTATCCCTTAGTACGCTAGTACGCTAGTACGGGCTGGCTGTTCACCTTTCCAGTGTTTTCCCGTTCCCTTAGGAACTGTGCAATAATTATCAGGAAGGGGAGGGGGGAGAAAAATGAGCTTCGCAAGGAGAAATATTACACAATAACTTTGTTATCATGTCTCGGGAAATTGTTTACTCAGATTCTTAACAAAAGACTTGATTATTATTAGAAACTAATGAGATATTACCCAGTGAACTATGTGGCTTTAGAGCCACAGTACAATTGATAATATTTTAATTCTCAAAACATGGGTAGATAAATACGTGAAAAGCAAAAAGAAAAAAACAAAAAATTATTTGTTTACGTGTTTTGTGGATTTTAAAAAGGCATTTGACTCGATTCCGACAGATAAGCTATTCGAAAAAATCAACAAGCTAGATTGGAATCAGGTAACTTTTATGCTGTGTTCACCTCTGTATTCCAAAGCCAAATCAGCAGTGAAAATTAATGAACTAGAAATAATGGAGAGTTATAGTGCTTGGAAAGGAGGTTATTCATATAGCAGTGAAAATTGATGAATCAGTTACGAAGAGTTTCAAATGTTATACAGGAGTTAAGCAAGGGTGTATGTTATCTCCCACACTAATATATTCTTACACGATTTACCAGAAGTTATCATGATGATGCGTCTAGCCTAACAGTGGTAACTAACTATAGAATAAAAGGTCTTTTGTATGCAGATGATTTAGTCTTGATCTCACAAACGAAGTCGGGTCTTCAACATCAATTAAACAAACTACAATATTTTTGTGATGTGTCAAAAATATGTACTAATTTGAGCAAAGCTAAAATTATGGTTTTTAACAACATGGGGAAAAGAATGGCAATTTTGAATTCTATCTTAAAAAAACTAAATTTGAGAATGTGAAAAGCGGAAGTGAGGTTTGGGGTGTTGATATCAAAGAAAACGGCATAACAACGATCCTGCAGAAGCAGTACATATAAAGTTCTGTAAAATGTTACTAGGAGTAAACAAACGGGCTTCAAACAATGCATGCAGATCAGAACTAGGTTTATTCCCTGTAAAAGTAAGTGCGAGATTAAGAGTTTTGGATTACTTTTGTCACCTATCAAACAAAATTATCGTACTTGACTATTCAAGACTGTGGTTTTGACAACATTCTATCTATTCAACATTCATATAATTGGAGTGGAAAAGTTAAATCAATTCTAAACAAATTAGGCGACTATAGCTTTGTATGGCAGCAAGACATTGACGAAACGAGAGAAAAAATACTAATAAGACAAATAAAACAGAGACTGGAGGACATTGAAATACAAACCTGGTTAGGGGAAATTCATGATGACACGGGTAGGAATTACACCCAAAAAAACAAACTCCGAACTTTTTAAGAAACCTACAAACCGGAAAGTTACCTTAAAGAGGTCAGCAATATCAAACATAGAATAGCACTTACTAAACTTAGGATTAGCAATCATTGTTTAGAAATTGAAAGAGGGAGATATTCACGCCCATGTGTTAAACCAGAAGAAATAATATGTCCTCTCTGTAAATATGAAAGTGAAGATGAGAAACATTTTCTTCTCAGATGCTCCTTTTTCTCAACAAAGAGAAAGGAAATGTTTGAGAGGATTTGTACTATTACGAAGAAAAAATTGAATTTCTTAGTGAAGACGAAAAATTTCATTGTATAATTAATCCATGTAAATTAATACAAAAACTCACAGCAAAATATATTTATGATTGTTTTCAAATTAGAAAAACAATGGTATAAAATAACATCAAGTACTCAAAGTAAATATGAGATATGTAATCTGAAAACATATAAATTCATACTTTTATTGCATAAAACTCTAATGTAAATAGTATTTACAATGAGACAATAAAATCTTGTATCTTGTATCTTGTACACAATACTCCAGTTTCGAGTTCTGTGATGCTCTGTGTTAGCCTCGTTTTTGTGTAGAATATTCATGCCTTTCATTGAAACTCCGTGGAATTTCAAAGTGTTTGTATTGTTGAAGGTGCGTATTCTTTACTTTACCGTTGGTATTTGGGAATATTTTAACACTGAAATGAGGCTAACACTGAGCAACAGAGAACTCGAAACTGGAGTATTCCCCCAAATGCGCCTCGGTTTTCATAAGCGTGTGAAAACACAGAAGTATTTCATTTCTTAAGTAAGCGTGCGATTTCTTTTTCAATTTGGAATTAGTTTTTGAAATATCTCAAATTGAACTCGTCCTACGGGCCTGTGCAATTTTAATAATTAAAAAAATAAAAAATAAAAAATAAAAAGACTTGTTCAAATTAATTCCAAATTAAACTCGAAAGCGTATGGTTACCTATGCATACAAGCCGAAAGTAAGAACACGATAAAAGTTTTGGAGTCACGACGTTTAGGTGGTCCACTGGCAATCATTCAATGCTTTGGTTAAGTGCCCTAAGGATCATGGTCGTGGAAAGGGAGACCAAACAGTAACAACACAAATAAACTAGACAATTTGAGAGTAAACATTTCTCAGGAGAGCGATTTTTTTCAAAATTCTATTGTTTTGTAGGATTTGACCCCCTTAAAGTGCATGTAAACCATTTTGCAATATTCTCAGAATTGATTCCATGTGAAGTGATTTATTGAATGACCAAAAAATTTCATATAGTTTGACAGATGCTTCCTAATGCTATAAAGGTATATTCCTGGCATATGCTAATGACTGTGACATATGAGAAGGAATTTATACCTATTTATTGTTCTTCGTACTTCAAAATGCTGGTTATATTGTGCAAACTAATCAGCTATAATTTTTGTGGAGGCCTGTATAAAACAGAGATGCTTTCAAATTTTATTTTTTATTTACCAGTTTAGTTTTGTATTTTTAATATTTCCTCCTCATGCGTCACAATCATTAGCATATGGCAGGAATAAACCTTTATAGCATCAGGAAGCATCAGTCAAACTATGTGAATTTTTTTGGTCATTCAACAAATCGCTTCACATAGAATCAATTCTGAGAATATTGCAAAATGGGTTATATGCACTTTAAACACGCCGTGACGCCGTCAAAATGAAATTGTGCAATTCGGTGGATCTAAACCATCAGAATAGACCCTTCTCATAATAGCAGATTTCTAATATTGGTAAAAATAATCTTCATTAAAATAACCCATACCATCTCAAAGAACTCTTATTTCATTCTTGACACGGTTTTCTTTGTAATTTATCGGGATGTGTCAGAGATACATCCCGATAAAACGCTAAAGAGTGATGTATCAAGATATTCACCCGAGTCAATATCTAAGTACATCCTTGAATTTGTAATGAGGAGTTCATTACAAACTCAACATATCCGAGGCAGGATTCCTGAAGCACGTCCTAGCAAAAGGATACTTATTTAGCAGTCCCTTGATGAGACCTTTGCTTATAGCCATCCCCGCCCTCACCGCTCAAAGATTCGTCTGGCAGGTGATCTCTTGGTATCCCCTTCTCCATGTGGGATGAATCCAAGCTTTCACTGAGTTGACGTAGTTATCTTCTACGTATGCTCTTATTACTGAAAAGGACAATTGATGTATGAAGTGTGTATCGTCGCACGGTTTTCTTTCGAGAATTGCCGTGTTATGAAAGTATGAAATAAGACATTTAAATACCTACGACCCTCGGGATGTATATGTCTTATTGCCTCCATTCTCGGTGTTTAACTCTCACTTTAAAGTCGGAAACTCTCACTTAAAAGTCCTTGGAGAGTTCCAATTGCATAGCATAGCCAAACTCAAAAAGATATTGAGGATTTCAGAGATCAGGCGTTGCAGGCCTCGTTTTCATGTTTTTCACAAATTAAATGTTTATAAGTCCTTGAGGATTTTAAAAAATTTCTTCAAACTTTCAAATTTTACCAGTTCCATTAATATATTTTCTGAGATGGAGCGCCAATTTTTCACTAAACATCAAGATTAAAACATTATGCTAATAAGCTGTCGCCATTATGAAATTATGAAAGTGGTTAATTTTTATTTTTATTTTGTTCGTTTGTTTGTTTATTTATTTATTTATTTTTCCCTAGGTACTGTAGGCAGCAACAACTGTGGACATACAGAAGACGTTGGAATCGCTTGTAAAGGTCCCGATACGTCAAAGAGGTGTATTTTGAAGTGTCCAGACGGCTTCTTTGAGCAAAAGGGAATCTGCAAGCGATGTTCGCAGTCTTGTAAAACCTGCGTAGAAAGTGCTGACCGATGTGTGACATGTTTCGCCCCGATGTTTTTTCATTTAATGAAATGCGTCAATAGATGTCCGTTAGGACAATATGGAAACACGAAGATTCGACAATGCCTTAACTGTAATTCTAATTGTCAGACTTGTCTCGATGGAGAAAAAGACAACTACTGCAAGACCTGTCAAAAAGGGATGGTTCTAAGTAAGTTTTACTTTAATTATAACCCAAACTTCAATCCCCTAATGTTTTGTGCGTTGAGGTTTGAAAAATCGAAAGAAAAAGGCCAAGAGAGGACATCTTTTTGTACATTTAGATGCCAAATTAATGGTTCAACATACGATTTGGTACACAAAAAAACTAAACATTACGTTTTTTCTTCCCACAAACGGAAAAGTCATCATGTTTCTTACATATTCCTTTCATTACGTAATCCTTCAAAAGGCAAATGTTCCCATTCTTGTCACTTCCAAAGAATAATATTTTGTCCCCTTGTCAACCGGTGTTTCGCGTTCACCGTGACGAAGGAAAACGATTGCAAAGTTTCAGAGTTTGTGTTGTGTCGCTATATTTATCCGCCACTATCCGCTATAATTTTGTTAAATGAAGTTCTTCGAGTATTTCGCATTTTTTTACCAAATGACAAGAAAATTTTTTCGTTTCCCAATTTCCCAAATTGGAAAAATGCTACCAAATCCAATAAAGGGGCATGAATATCTTAATATTCCTTGAACATTTATTCCATTTTTTAAGAAAAATTATGTCCTAATACTGGGTTTGGTAGTATTTTCCCAATTTGTGGAACCGAAAATATTTTCCTTTGGTATTTTGGTACTAATTTCTGTAAAATCTATTTTTATCACGAGTATAGAAGGTTCTAAATGTGTCAGTTCCTGTGGGAACATGCAGTCTGTTTCTCTACTTCTTCCGTCTCGTCCATCTACGCCTTCAGTACGATTGGTTGGCGGAAGTACTAAACAAGAAGGCCGTGTTGAAGTCTTTCACGAGGGGACTTGGGGTACCGTTTGTGATGACAGCTGGGACTTGAAGGATGCAAATGTTGTTTGCCGGGAGTTGGGATTTGGAAAAGCTTTGAAAGCTCCTCTCCATGCGGAATTTGGCAAAGGTACGGTATATATGTTTCACACTTGACACTTAGGAAACAATAGGATGAGAAAAGACCATTTTATTTTGCAAGATTAGACACGTGACTTTTACAGATTTGTTCTGATTAACTTGTAACGGCCAGTCGATACGTTTGGGTTTAAAACTCATATTATCTCAATTACATCATGTCTTAGCTGCCCTGGCTAGCTTGATGCTTAATCAATCTTTTATTGCTTTATACATTTATTTAGGTAAAGGGATAATTTGGATGGACAACGTTGATTGCTATGGTTACGAGAGCTCCCTTACTCAATGCCGTCAACACGGATGGGGGATCAATAACTGTGACTCCTCTCATGGTGAAGATGCTAGCGTTGTTTGTGACAACAGCACGATAGAGGACGTTTCCAACAACTACTGTAGAGAGGTGTTACCGGTGTCTTGTGAAGATGATAATCCTTGCTTTTCTTCAGTCACATGCGTTGATTTGTCTGTTTTAACCAACTCAGTCAACAAAGAGTCAATATGTTTGGTATGCCCTGACAAATATATAGGAGACGGAATAACGTGTAGAGGTGAGAGGAAAACAACTTTGTCAGATAGTCAAAATCAACAGCTTTGCAAAAAGTTTCAGTTGCTGGACCACACGACATGGTGGTTCTTGCATCATCAAGGATTATTATAGACCATTTTTCAACTTTTTATTTTAAGTAGTGGCTTATGGCACTGAGGCTAAGTACGCATTGATATAAATATTGTAGCATCTTTGTCGAATGAGTTGTTCCTGGTTCTTGTCTTTCTATTTCCTATTTATTTTCCCTTTCTTTCTTTCCTTTTTCTTTCTTTCTTTCTTTTCTTTCTTT